>RBNK01000536.1:0-24354 GCA_003990785.1 Endogone sp. FLAS-F59071 | reverse complement strand
GGGCATGCCTATGATTTCGAAGTTCAATGCATCCTGGTATGATTCGATTGATATTGGAAGGTTCTTGGCAGTATGGGTGACTCATTGGGTTCCTCCATCGGCGACTTCTATAATCATTGCTGCTTTGCAGAGTGACTTGATTACTTTGAGTTGATCAGCTAACTGTTTGCTGATAAAATTGCATGTTGCTCCACTGTTGATCAGTACGTTGACTGTTTCATTCTTCATTGTTCCTTTGTAGAAGAGAAGTTCTGTCTTCTTCCCGAGTGATGATAGGGTTCCATGTTCTACTTTTTCTTCTTTTTCTTCCACTTTCATTTCTTCGATAGACCACATGTCTGTTGTATCTTCGATCGACCAATCTGTTTTCTTCTCTTTGGTTGGTAATTTTATGGCTTTGCGAGCTTGTTTGGCTTCTTCTTCTTCCTTTGCTAACTGTTGAATTTGTGGTTTTTTGCTTTCTTCTATGCAACTCCAGCATTTCTAGGCGTCGTCTGCACAGTAGGTTCTATTTCCATGAGGACAGCATCCATATGGTACTATTCCTTATACCATCTTCAGGTACCATCGTTCGTCTTTGGTGAGTGTAGGTTTCTTTTTGTCTGTTGATCCGAATCCTCCTGCAGCTCGTTCGGTTTTTGGAAGCTGTTCTACGACTTTAGCTGTAACTGAGTTGTCCAGTTTGATGAATACGAATTGTGCTAGCTTGGCTCCTTTGGTGACTCGGTATTTGCGGCGAGCTGATAAGTTGTGGACTGCGAGTATAATTTCGCCAGTATAGTCTACATCAATAACTCCTGCTTTGATCGAGATTCCTTCCTTGATTTTGCTGCTTTTGTCTAGGATTTGTGTATAAGTTCCAGTTGGTGGCTTCAGGGCGATTCCTGTTTTGATCAGAAAAATTGATCCTGGTGGAATTAGTGCATCTTCGTTTGCATGGATATCATATCCTGCGGAGTTTGCTGTTCCTTTGGTAGGTATTATAGCATCCGGGTACTTCTTTTCGACTAGGAAGTTGGTTTCGTTGTTGGTTTCTTGTATCATGTATAGTCATTCATCATCTGATGATTCTTCCTGTTCTTGTTCTTCATCTTCTTGCCTTCCTTCTTCAATGTCGGCCAGTTCTTGCCAAGTGCCATTGTAGGCTGGATCGCATCCTTTGCCATCAATAGTAGATGAGTCATGGACAGTCCAAAGATCTTGTGGGTAGATTTCATCTCAATATACTCCTTGTTCATATCTTTTCTTGTCTCTCCAGAACTTTCCTTTGCCAACATATTGATAGCTTCTCCAGAAAATGTCGTAGATTTCTCTAGTGTTGTTGGCGTAGGGGTGTGGGTTTTTGCCATGGTAGGGTCCATTGTTCATTGGTGGCATCTGTCGGCATCTTGGTTGTGGTTTTATTCTTCGATCCTTCTTTTTGATGGTAAGGAAGTCTTCTACTTTGGATTCATCCGGTATGAGGTGAGTTGTTGAACAGTTGCACATGTGTTCTGCACAATAGATATGTTGGTCACAGAATGGGCATCTTGTTTGCACCATGTTCCAATTGATGAGGGTGATTTGTTCTTGCTTGTTCAACTTGCGGTATCCTCAGCCATATTTTTCTTCAATTACATATAGTCGGCTGATATCTTTGGGATCCGTTTCTTCTTTGGTAGTCATGCTTTTGCTTATACCTTTAGTTTCTTCTTTTTTTGTGATCTTTTCTCCCGAAATAGTATGAGTACTTCTACAATCAGGTGTGATATGTCCACGTTTTCCACAATTGAAGCAAGTCTTCGTTTTCTTCCAGTCATCCTTGTTTTCTTCTTTCTTGAAATTGTTTCGCCATGTCGGGTTATTGTTGTAATTTCCTCATCCTCCTCTAAATCCTCCTTGTGGGTTGAATCCTTCTCGTCAGTAAGTACTAGTTGTTGGTTTGCTGCTTGAGCCAGAGTTTTGATTCCTGTTTTCTGTCCGTATTTGTTGTGCTGATAGAATTGTACGTGCTGATTTGATGACCATGCCGAAACACCATTGTTCATGAGCACATGGGCTCCCTCTCTCCTTAATGCGGGTTTCAAGCTACTGTGGAAGGGTCTTGAATAAGGTGTCGGCTCGTGCACCACAAGTGATGAGATTGTCATCGTCATAAGGCATCCCAATGATAATGAGGTCAGCGTCAATTTCTGCGGCGAAAGCTTCAAAGGTTTTGTTTCCTTCAGTGTTGAATCTTGCTATGGCTAAACGTTTCTTTGCTTCAGCGATATATGCGCTACTACGGAATTTGTCAATCAGTAAGGATCTAAGACCTTGTTGGATAGGGATGTTTGGATATCCTGGTTGGGCTGCATTAGCTATTTGAGCTGCTACCAAGGTTGTATCTTGCCAGGTCAAAGGTTTTCTAGGCAGATTTTGCCACCAGATTACTGCAGATTTTCTGAGAAATCCAGCAATTTTGTTGACTTGTGCATATGACTTAGCATATACTTGTTCAGGTGTATGATTGACGTTGTTGGTGAGTCTGTCATCTGGTACTTGATCATCATTCCAGCTGTTGGCATTGTAATTGGCTTCAACGGCTGATATGAATGTGGCAACTTCTTTTGCTTCTCCATTAAAGGGTTGTAGGTTGACTGCCTTGGTTGTCTGACTAAGTTGTGCTACTTGTCCTACGAGTGCAGTTAAGGCTACTACTTGTGCGGTCAGTGCGGCGATTGCGGCATCAGCCATTATATCGGTGAATGTAGTTGGTGCGAGTAGTGGTAATGTTGGAAGTTCGTTTTCTCCTCTGTCCGTTTGTTGGAAGTATTCTCTTACTTTGTGATCTAATATTTCGTCTTCAGAGTCAAGGTCTTCTGATTCTTCAAGTATGTCAGCTTCGAGTATAATTCTTCGAATGGTTGTATCGGCATCTTCAATAAATGCAGTGTCGGCATTGTGATATACAGTTGTCTCAGGTTCGTGTAAGTCACTTATATTGGTTGCTTCTCTGAATGTTAGTTTGCTCGGTCCAGGTGTATGTCGGAATGTAGATGCTGTGAGATTGATAGGTTCCTCGATCGATAGTGGTATGATAGGTACAGTAGGTCCTAATGGTGTTGTTTCGGCAAATTGTGTGAGGTCTTCTGCTACTAATTTTTCGAATAATCTGTTTGCAATTCTGTAGTAAACGGTACCTCGGTGTGTTGAGTAATCAAATTGTGAGTTGGTAATCCACTTTTTGATTACTTGACGATTATTATATTCTTGTACGGTAGATGTAAGGTTGGTGAAGTGGTGTTCTGCTTGTGTGATGGAAACGATGTCACGATCTCCTTTGATATTTTCATAGAGAAAATCTTGAAATGTTTCGAAATAGGCTTCAGTTGTAAGAGGGTTTTCAAATTCTTCTAAAAGTTCATTGTAGAGTTCAAGGTATGTTTCACCTCGTAAACGAGCTACTGTTGTTGAATCAGTGCTTCATAGCAGTTGCTGATATTGTGTCCACTTGAAGGGTTCCGTGATGTATGTAGCCTCTCTGGCTGTTGGAAGTAAGATGTGTGTGGTGTTTTTTAGTAGCACTCCGAGTACGTCGGTCGTGTCTAATAGGAAATGGTAATTCTAGGCCTTTGTAAAAATTATTAGTAGTATGTTTCTGATTATAACGGTTTTTCGTTACTGCTGCTACCAAGTTGTTAGGGGGTTTCTCCTAAACCGCCTGTGAGGAAGCGTCTGATGATACTAATCCGCGTTGGACTTAGGAATCTCCGAGTACGTCGCAAGGTTTCTAAGGTATCGAAAGTACTTTGTTTCTTTATAAGATTATTAATTGTGAATTTCAGACTTATAGTCTTTTAGCACTCTTGATGTGTGAAGAAGGGGTAAGATCTTTAGCTCTCAAAGGGATCTTGAGTGTGCACTGCTATTGAACTGAAGTTTATTGAATAAAGAATTGAGGGATATTTATACAAAATTCTCGAGGTGCTATATGGGTAGCTGCCCAGGTTACTACTCGGAATATGATTGGTTATACTATATTTAAATTATAAGTTCCATTCGTTATTAAATAAGATATCAACGATGTTGATAGTATCAACAGTGTTGATAATTTCTGCAGTGTGGATGGTATCCACAGTGTTGATAATTTCGGCGGTGTGGATGGTATCCACAGTGTTGATAATTTCGGCGGTGTGGATGGTATCCACAGTGTTGATAATTTCAGCGGTGTGGATTTCTTCTTCTGTGTCCGATCCAGATATGGAAATATCAGTTTCTTCAATGCGGTTGTTGTCTACTAGGTAATTTCCTAGAAGATGAAGTAACAATGTTTCTTCTTCTATATTTTGTAAGTTTTCCCATTGGCGTAGGCTTAGATTGCCAAGGTGTTTCAATGCAGATGGCCAATGTTGGAATATGTTGAAGGTCCTTTTAGCTATGTGTCTTTCCCAAGGATTTAATCCTAGGTATTCAGCGGATTCTCATTCTGTCAGTTCTTGGTGGTTTTCCTGCCTTAGTTGTAAGGCATATCCCATTTGGTAGTAGCTTCTGAATTGTCCGGCAGTGTTGTTGAATTGGTGAATGCTGATATTCCTTTTTGCGAATTCCACCATGTCGATAGTATCCTCTTAGGTTACTCTGGTATATAGTTGTAGTGGTTCATTATGACGATTAATAATTGCATTTTCAACTATGTTCTTGATCTGTTCATAGTTTGATCTAAGTGGGGTTGATCGTCTGGCAGTATTTCTTTGCTGCGGTTGAGTCGGATAAGGCTCTTGAGTCCTCTGGTTTTGGCGGCTGATGGCAGGCATAGTTGTTTGCTATGTTTCTGCGAGTGTTTGTTGCTGCCTTTTATATATATCACTCTTACAATATTAGTTATAGTAAAGCTTGAAGAGTACAGTATATTTAGCTATAGTAAGAATGCAAAGAGAGATATCACATCTAATACTCTGAGTATCCTTACTTAGTATACATAGATGAATGACTGATTATTAGTACATTTATCACATCTTGGTGCCAACTAGTAGGAGAGTTCATTAGGAAACTATTTTCAGTTTATAGTCTATAACTAGCATCTATACTTATAGGCTATTTGCAGGCTGTTCACAGGCTGTTCTAGCCAGTTTGTGATTTATAATATTGTTCTAGTAGAGTTCTAGGGTAGTTTGCAGCTGTTTGCAGCTGTTTACTAATAATAGTTCATAGTCTATAACTAGCATCTATGTTTATAGCTATTTTATTTATAGCTTTTAGTAAAATAGTTTATAGCTCTTAATAAAATAGTTTGTAGATTAATTAACTATTTTTCTGATGTTATTAAAAAACCAACTCTTATATCCTCATTCAAGCAGGACTGAACTACTCCTTCAAGTAATAATAGCATATCTATAGTAGATGACAGCATCATTCAAAACAGATTACTAAAGGATACCCCTACTTTTCATATAAAGAAGATCACTAAACAGCTTTGACTCTAAAGAAGAAGAATTTATTATACCTAACCCTTCTGATAATGACTATAGTAAAACAAGAGAATCTATTACCTTCCTTACAGTATACAATAAGTTATTATTAGATAACGAATCAGCTATTGATTTTGGTAATAATCTATAAGCATTATTTTGCAAAATATCTAACAATGAGTTAGATGACAAACTAGAAATCAATATATATGAAATAACAGAAAGACTACTAACCTTTACTGGTTATGTACTAGCTAAATTAGTAATCAAGTTCATTAAAGACTTGCAGATTTATAATATAATCCAACAGTTTAACAACATTGTAAAAGTGAATATTCTAGAAGCAGTCTTATAAGAACTAGCCAAGATTATATATAACACTGCAATAATTGCCACAGTAGCAAATAGAAGATTTAATATAGGAGCAAGAGAAGTAAATGCAAAAGCCAATGCTACAGTAACCTTTACTAATACTATCATATAGCTGAGAGCTACTTACCATATAGCTAATATATAATGAGAGGAGATATATATTTTAACCTTAGTAACCACTAACAAATATCCTATATCAAGACAATGCTGTCTATAAGGAATTCTACTAATGAGAGACCAGGACTATACACTAGGGAAAACAATGCAAAAAATACCCGACTACTTCCTCTAGATATCTTTGACATAACTAATACAATTTAGCAAACACTCCTATATTGAGATATTATGAGGATGAGACTCTAGGATTGGCAAAATACAGAAGATTAAAGGGCTCAATTGGGAACTAGTAGCTAGGTGAAGTTCTATATATATAGAAGATCAGAGAGTATATAAGATAAAATATAGAGGAATAATACTAGAAATTCAAAGAGTTATATATGTCTTATGAGGCACAAAGGATGGTAAGTCCTTGGATGTACTTCAACAATCAAGTTAATCTGTCAATGTCCAAAAGCAATATATCTTAATGTATCTTGGCTTGAAAATTACTAAGTAAATACTTTCTTCACCAGTTTCATTCAGGTCTTAGACTTAATATTTAAGCTCAAGCTCAGGCAAAGATTTATTGAATGAAAATAAAGAGCATATTTATACAAAAACTTGAGGGATAATATTGAATATAATAATAATACATCAGAAATTGCTAAGAAATTGTAGATCAGGATCTTTGTAGATGAATTGGATTGTGATTTCCGAAATTGAAGTGAAATTGCTGATTTCAGAGAGGTTGTTAACTTCTGAGAGGTCAGTGACAGCAGAGAGGTCAGTGACAGCAGGGAGGTTAGTGACAGTAGAGAGGTTAGTGATAGCAGGGAGGTCGGTGATAGCAGGGAGATTGGTGATAGCAGAGAGGTTGGTGACAGCAGGGAGGTCAGTAACTTCCTATAGTATATTGGAACTGTTGATCTTATGAGAGTTAAAAAACATGGCAGTGGTCTGAATCAGTTGTAGTATAGCAATGTCCTTAGGGCTTTGGGAAGCTATGTTATTTTCAGAGGCTAGGGGTAGATTATCATTAACTTGAGAGACATTGTCATCGAATTCAGAGGCTTTGAATATCAGATCATTGGAGACTATAGTATCGAAGTTGAGGGCTATTACTTTCAGATTAGCAGGATTGTTAAGACTATTGGATTTGAATACCTCAAAATCGCCAAATATATCTTCTTCATTATTTTGGGTGGTATCATTCTCTAAGAACAAGGGTTCCTCATTTTGGTTCTAAACTACTGGTTCTGGGTCAAAATCCTCTAAAAGGGTATCAAGAATGTCTAATCACTGATTAGTCTTCATTTGGCTCTAGTGCTTAAAGCTTAGTCTTCCCAAATGTAGTATCACTGTTAGCTAGTACTTGAAGACTTGATATGTTCTTGATCTAAGTTTCCTTTCATTCTTATTGAGACTAAGGTCTAATGGCTCTAGGGCATCTATAGTTGTGTCTAATACATATCTTAATTGGTAATAGGACTTGAAGTAGAATATATTCTGTACTTTTGCAAAGTGTTTCATATTGTTATGTGTAATGTTCATTATGTCCAAGAGGTCTTCTGTGTAATCAACCTCGATAGAGACCTATAGTTCTATGTCTTGATGTAGGAGTGCTTGCCAAATTATATTGGTTATGTCAGATATGTCTAGGGGAAGTAGTTGGGTCCTTCTTATATTGTTTTTGTTGAAATTTGATCTTCAAATGTGTGTTTGGAGTAAAGAGCGCACTGGCTAATGAAGCCAATATGCGTGTATTTATTAATGCTAATTTATGATTGGTCGATACAAAACAAAGATCATCTAAGCCACAATTGAGTGACGTATGATCAATCGTTGATACATCGATCATTGATAGGAGAGATATAATAAGCTAATAATTACAACACTCCCCCTGCTTGATATATCTTGATAAAAATAAATAAAAAATAAAAATAAAAATAAAAATAGAAATAAAATGTTCAACTATACATCACGAATAGCATCTATGAAGTACATTTACTGCAAATAACTATATATAAAGTACTACTTGAGTGATAAGAATAATGTGATAAAGAACATAAAATTTTTTAAAAAATGTTAGTTATGTAAGCCCATTTTTGCGATCAATGTTTCAAGTCTTGGTCGTGCAAGTGGCTTGGTTAATGTATCAGCGATCATTTCATCTGTCGCCATGTAAACAATATCTATCATCTTTGATTCAACTTTCTCTCGAATAAAGTGGTGCTGAATGTCGATATGCTTTGATTGAGCATGATTAATTGGATTTTTGGCGAGTGCGATTGCTGATTGGTTGTCTTCAAATAAGGTTGTTGCACAATTTGGCAAATATCCTAGCTCATCCAATAGGGTGCGTAGCCAAATAGCTTCCTTTGTCGCATGTGCTAATGCTATATATTCTGCCTCAGTTGTTGATAGGGCAACGGTTGCTTGGCGTTTGCTTGACCAGCTGATGGCTCCTCCTGATAGGTTGAAAATATATCCCATAGTTGATCGTCGTGTGTTAATGTCTCCTCCCCAGTTAGCATCACTGAAACCGATCAGTCTTAGATCCTGATTGCATCCAAGGCACAGCTTATAATTGGCTGTTCCTTTAATATATCTTAATAATCGTTTGAGGGCATGGTGATGTTCTTACATTGGATTGGCCGAAAATTGACTGATGATGCTGACAGCAGCAGCTAGATCAGGTCTCGTCCCGATCATCAGGTACATTATGCTACTGATCATTTGTCTGAATAGACTTTGGTCTGCGGATTTTCCTCCTTCAGCTTTGAGTTGGATGGATGGATCAAGGGGTGTACTGATTGGTTTGGCATCCGTCATGTTAAACCTTGTAATGATTTCATTAGCAAAGTGGCTTTGATCAATTGTGATTGTGTGTGTTTTTCGATCACGCATAACTCGAATACCCAAAAAATGTTTAATTTCGCCACAGTCCGTCATATCGAATGCATTGCTAAGTTCCGCCTTGAATTTGTTCATCATTTCCATCGAATCAGCCAGAATTAGTAGATTGTCGACATATATAGCAATAATTATCAGCGATTGATATTGATCATCTTGTCTTCTCCTTAGATAAATGCTGTGATCTGATTGTAGTCTCGTAAAATTTGATTGGCTGAGATAGTTGTCAATCTTCTGATTCCATATACGAGGTGATTGCTTTAGTCCATACAGTGATCGATTGAGCTTACACACAGCTCTTGGTGACAGCTCCGATTGGTCGATTCCTTCAGGTACCATCATGTAGATCTCTTCATCAAGATCGCCATTCAGGAATACAGTTTTTACGTTCATTTGGTGAATTTCTAAGTTTAAGGTTACTCCGATCGATAAAAGTGCCCTGATCAATGTAAATTTCGCCACAGGAGCAAATGTTTCATTATAATCAATTCCTTGCTATTGTGAATATCCCTTGGCCACTAATCTCGCCTTGTACCTGGCAACCGATCCATCAGTGTTGAATTTCTTTTTAAATACCCATCTGCATCTAATCGGCTTGCATCCCGCAGGCACCTCAGATACAATCGTCCACATGTTATTATTCTTAAATGATTTAAGTTCTTGATTGATTGCTTCCTCCCAAAGCTTTGCATCAGGCAGAGAAATTGCCTCCTTGTAGGTCATTGGGTCATTGGTTGATTCAATTAAATTAGCTTCTGACATCTGATCTTGCCAAATTTGTAGAGCTTCAGTGTCGATCAATTGTTCGATTGGCTCCCAGGTGTTGTCATCATCATTATAGCCTAGCCATTTAACCAGATATTGCCTTTTTTCATCAATCTTGCATTCTCCGATGATCGCTTCAATGATGTATTCTTGATCTTCTGGATTAACGATTGTTGGGGATTTTAATAGAATAGATTCATCGAATGTGATGTCGCAGCTGATCTCTATCCTCCTATTGGTTGGATCCCAGAGCCTGTACACCTTCTTTTCATCATGATAGCCAATCATTTTAAGCTTTTTGGATTGGGGCGCCAGCTTCGATCTTTTTCCCTTGCGAATATGCATATACGCGTCAGCTCATATGACACGCAAGTTACTGATATCAGGCTTGTGACCATGCCATAATTCAAATGGTGAAGCACTCTCCTTATTGGCTCGCATTGGCAATCGGTTGCGTAAATATGTAGCACTTGCGGCAAGTTCCGCCCAAAGTTCGTCAGGTATGCCGGCAGTAATTTTAACTGCCCAAATTGACTCCATTAATGTCCGGTTATATCGTTCGGCTACACCATTTTGTTGCGGCGTGTCCGGTGTCATCATTTCATAATGAATTCCGTGTTTGATTAAAAATTTGCGCATCTCGGTGTTTACATACTCTCCTCCTCCATCTGATCGGAGAATCTTGAGTTTTCGGCCCAATTGCGTCTTGGCGAATGCCTTGAATATCCGGAATCGATCAAATGTATCACTTTTGTTGTCAATAAAATATGTTGTAACGTAGCGAGTGGCGTCATCGATGAAAGTTAATATATATTTTGCTCCATTGACTGATGGCATGGGCATCGGCCCATACAGATCTGTGTACACCCTTCCGATAGGCTTCATCGATCGATTTTTCGCATGTTCGAATGGCTTGCGGTGTGACTTTGCGTGTTTATACCCGGCGCATATTTCGATTTGTCTGGTTGACAGCCGCACATCTCCGAGCCCTGTGACAAATTTGTTGATTGATTGCAGAGTATTTCGGCCCAGATAGCCTAGTTGGTGATGCTATAATATATAGTCATCGATCTTGAAATTAGCGATGTTTGCAATCTTGGAATCGGCGATGTTTGCTTCTAGCTCTAGCTCTGATATCGATAAATGAAATAGGTCGCCATTGGCTTGTCCGATTTTAATTTCTTCATGATCCGCACCGATTTTAATTACTGATCTGTCGCTCTTGAAGGTTATATCATTTCCGTCACATGTCAATGCCTGCACAGATATTAAATTTCTGGCGATCTCCGGTACATATAAGACGTCCCATAATTTCAGCTCGTTGTCGAGCTCAATTGTCCCAACGTACGTCGCGCATAATTTCTTATTCCCTGCACACGTGACCAAGCTGTCATGCTCAGCCACCGTCTCGAAAAGCTCCAATTGGTTGAACATATGTTGTGTGGCGCCCGAATCGATGATAGTGCCAATCACCAGATTTACTTCGGCTCTTGGTTTAGCTTTTTCTTTTTCTGTTTTTACCCAATCATTGAATTTGTTGCATTGAAATATTCCGTGTTCTCCCTCACAGACGTAATATTTCCGAGGGTATCCCCAAAAATTCCTGCCTCGATTGGCTCCGTGATTGCCACCTTGGTTGCCTCTGTCATTATAACCTCCTCGATTGTTTCCGTTATCGTTGTTATAGCCTCGGCTTCGTCTGGCACTTCCGCCTCGATTGTTGCAACCGCTGCCTCTATAGCCGCCTCAGTCGCCGCCTCGGTATCTGCCTCGGTTGCCACCTCGGTAGCCGCCTCGGTCTGTCGCATGGGCTTTGTCACGCCTTTGTTTATTATCCGGGTCGAACCTGATGCATGTGAGTTATAAAGCCTCTAGCGTTGTTGGCATATTCTCCTGCGCAAGTATTAATTCCTGGTATCTGGGGCTTAGACCCTGGAGATATTGCGGTATAGCTTCTGTGTCAGTCATATCTTTGATTTGTGCTATAATCCGGTTGAATGCGTCATTATAATCTTCGATCGATCCTTTTTGCTTCATCATTGCAAGCTTATCGCGCATTCGTAACAATTGTTCCATTGGTGTGTATTTTTGCGTCATAGCCTCTTTAAGCTCATCCCACGAATCAAATTCTTCCAATGTATTCATATGCCTCCATAACTACATTCTAGTGTTGCCTGTAATTTTACTGATCGCTGCATTGACTTCCTCCTTTTGTACTGATAGATTGGCGCTGGTGATAAATTACTCTACAGCATCAAAGTAATCAAACAATCTGGGTGCGCCACCTGATCCATCGAATTTGTTGATCGATCTCAGGTACTCCTTCGCCAGATCGTTAAGCTTTGTTGATGTTGTTGGTGATGGTGATGGTGATTGTCTTTGTGGCATGTTGCCTTCTGTAGCGGCGTTCTAATTGGTTGGCACACTAGGTGATGTGATTGTTTTGTCAATTTTTACCATCAATTCACCCATTAGGGTTACAAGCGTGTCTAATTTATCTTCCTGATTTCTGATCGTTGTAGCCATCTGTTTCTGTCGATCGAGGCTAAATGCGATATTACTCTGATGGTTGCTATCCAATCCTTCATCATCATTAAGGGTTTGATATCTGTCTGTTTTTAATTTAGACTGCAATCTTGTCGATCTTGTTGCTAATGACGATGATGCGTATAGGTTGTCCATTTCATTGTGTTGCGTTGTTACGTATTTATCACATTGCTTTATCGTGGTGTCATTTGTCATGTTGTTTATCGCTTTGTTTGATGCGTTGTTTATAATTTTAAATAAACACTTATAGTAATCGCAGTTGTAATTGTGTAGATGATTGCGTAGATCTCAGGTTGTTGAGCTGCAATTCGAGCGGCTCAAGGCTCATAACCTGTTGAAATTTGATCTTCGAATGTGTGTTTGGAGTAAAGAGCGCACTGGCTAATGAAGCCAATATGCGTGTATTTATTAATGCTAATTTATGATTGGTCAATACAAAACAAAGATCATCTAAGCCACAATTGAGTGATGTATGATCGATCGTTGATGCATCGATCATTGATAGGAGAGATATAATAAGCTAATAATTACAACAGTTTTCCCTAATATATAGTCCTGGTCTCTTATTAGTAGAATTCCTTGTAGGCGGTATTGTCTTGATGTAGAATATTTGATAGTAGTTACTAAGGTTAAAATATATATCTCCTCTTATTACTTCTCTATTTATAAGCATCATCTCCTGATAGTGAATAAATTATTTTCATTAATAATATTATTTAACTTTTTGGGGTAAGCTGAATTGTTCTGTTTGGGTTCCAGATCCAGATTAATGTTCTCTTCATATCTTGAATATAGTAAGGTCCTTCCTATTTAGATTCAAGCTTTGCTAACCAGTTTAATTCTATTATGTTTTGGTAGATTAAGACTTCATTTCCGATGTTCAAGATTTTAACTAGGGGGTTCTTGTACTTTTGTCAATCTTGTACTCTTTGAATAAACTTCTATACCTTGTTTCTGACTCATTTTAGTTATTCCATGTCATGTGTTATTAAACTTCAAATTCATTCTTCATAAGATTCTTGCATATCAGTAGTAGATACTCCTCTATTTAGCAATCTCCCATAGACTAGTTTGAAAGGGCTGAAGGTCATAGTCTTTTGCAGTATACATCTGATTGTAAACAGTGCTGATAGTAATCAAAAATCCCAGTCTTTATACTTTGTAGTTATTTTTGAGAGGGTATTCTTGATGGTCTGGCTTATTCACTTAGTGAGTCTATTTCTTTGAGAGTGGTATATAGTTATCCTGATATGCTAAATTCAGTATGTCTGATTAAGTTCCTTGACTAAGTCATTGTAAAATTCTGATCCTCAGTCTGATGTAATTTGTTATGATATTCTATGCTGGCAGATAATTCTTTTATAAATAAATTTGGATATAGTATATGCATCTGATGTTTCTAAGGATTCTGCTTCAGGCCATTTGATAAACCAATCTATTGCAATGACAATATACTTCTTTCCAGTAAGAATCCTCAGTAAGGGTCTTATTATATTAATTCCAATATATTCAAAGGGGGCATTTGAGGTGGTGCTTAGCTGCTGGGGTACAAAGTCCTTATTTGTCTTTCATTTTTGGCAAATATCATATATCTAGATATAATGTTGTATGTCTTTCCACATTTGTAGCCACCAATAAATTTTTGCTATTTGCTGATAGGTATGTTCAGTTCCTTGGTATCCTGATAAGTGGTGATTATATACTGCTGATAAAATATTCTTCACATGGTATGTCAGAATAACTATATATTGATACTCTTTATCAGTTTGCAATATTTTATAAAGTTCTTTATTTTGATATTCAAAGTTTTATCAGCTCCTTAATATAAGTCTCTTTCTTCCTTCATTGGCTGTTGGTGGTATCTTTCTGTCTTCTAAATATGTCACCAACTGATAGTAGATTTCTTTATTCATTGGAAGTGTATAGTCTTTTCTTTGGGTGACATCTCCCTTCTTAGTAGTCTTGATAAGGTATTGGCATGCTAATACTTCCTTCCAGGTTTGTACTGAATATTAAAATCATATTCCTATAGTTTTATAATCTAATATATATAGATTCCAGTTAGTTAAACTTTGTTAAACAGCTATTTAAGTGCAGCATGATTAGTGACTAGGGTAAACTTTTGACTGATAAGGTAATGACGAAAGTACTTAATTGCCCATATAGCTGCCAAATATTCTAACTTAGTTGTTTCATAGTTGGCTTGTATGGGATTAGTTCCTTTGCTAGTATAGGTAATTACTCATTCATTGCCTTGATTATCAAATTGCATAAGTATTACTCCAAGTTCTCTTGCTGATCCATCAGTATATAGGGTAAATGGTTTTTCCCAGTCTGATCTCTTAAGTACTGGTACTGTTACTAGTGCTTTCTTTAGCTGTTCCATCACTAACTGTTGAGAATTTCTAAACTTAAATGCTGTTCCTTTCTTGAGTAGCTTATATAGAGGTCTTGCAGTTATAGAAAAGTCTTTAACGAACTTTTGGTAGAATGATACCAGTTCCAAAAAGGCTCATACTTTGGATATATTGGTTGGGATTAGGTAGGTTCAGATCTTCTTGGTTTTGTTAGGATTGGTTCTGAGTCCATCTGCAGTTACTATAAATCCTAAGTACTTCATTTCTGTTACTCTAATCATGCATTTCTTGACTTTGAGCTGAAATCTGTTATTGCGAAGTTAGCTAAATACTTTTATAATTCCTTGAAGATAGCTTGGTCAGTTAGGTAAGTAAAGCTGAATGTTGTCAATGTATACTGTTACATTCTTACTAATCATGTCTCTAAAGATATCTGTCATTACTGCTTGAAAGGTTGCTGGTGCATTATATAATCCAAAAGGTATACATGTATACTGATAGTATCTATCTAGTATCACAAAGGCTACTTGTTCACTTGCTTCAGAGGTCAGAGTGATCTGGTAATATCTAGCATATAAGTCAAAGCTTGAAAAGTACATCAGTTCTTGTTCAATAAGGTCTAATAGGTCATCAATCCTTGGTATTGAAAAGGCATTCTTCTTGGTAATGGCATTGAGTGTTTAAAAGTCCACATATATTCTTAGTGCTACTTTTTCAGTTCTGGTTTTGTTATCATTAATGATGATCTCCTTTTTTAGTGCAATGACAATAAGGAATCCTCAGGAGCTATTTGATTTAACTATAACTCTATCTTGTTCCAGATATGTGATTTCTTCTGTTATCCATCTTCGGTAACTTAGGTTCAGTCAGTAAGTAGCTTTTTTGATTGGTTTGTGATCACTTATATCAATTTGATACTGATATTTCGAGTTGGCTCCTATGGTATTCTCCAAACTGGTTACAAAGATATCTTGGTTTAATAAAATGATTGCTTTTATCTTCTGTTTCTGATCTTCTTCTAATTTTTTGCTAATCTTGACAGCCAGTCGATCGTTCTGTCCTTCCTCTTTTCTGTTGGCTAATATACTTTTATGGTGTATGATAGCTGCATTGATTCTGGTTGAACCAAATCCTCCTTCTTCTCTAGCAGTTATTCTTATAAGATTTGGATGTTCTTCCTTGAGGGTTACAGTAGTGTATAGTAGAATAATTATTTGTGTAACTTGGTCTCCTTTTTCCAACTCTATCAGGGTAGTATAGCTTCAGTTGACAATAATTACTTGGATAGTATCTGTGTAATCTTGATCAATTACTCCTGTATTGGTCATAAGTCCTGCTTTGACTAAAGAGCTTTATGGCTTTACCATTCCAAAATGTCCTTCTAGTATGTTGAATACAAATTCTATATTAATGATGGTACTTTCCCCTAGTAGTAATAAGATGTTGCAGAGGGTTCTTAGATCAAGGCCAGCTGATCCTTCAATTATGTATTGAGGTAGAGGTAACTCCTTATTGGTTCGTTGGGTATTCATAATTATGTTGACTGTATCTTCAATATGTTGGTGAGGGTGTTGATGATCCTAATCTTCATGGAAGGTTCTATGATATTTATAGTCAAAGTTCTTGCCTTCATATTCTGTTCTAGTTGCAATGGTCCACATGTCTCTAACATCCCATTTGTCCCAATACTTATTCAGAAAGTCATTATGATTTCCAAAAAAATGTGATTTTCTGACATTTAGTACTCGTTCTTTGCAAATGTCCCAGATGCATGTTCCATCTTTGAAGGGGTGCAGATTTTGTTCAGAGTATGGTTCTTGAGGTAGGTTTGGCATCTGCTGTCTCTTGATAGGAGGGTCTTTCTCAAATTGGTGGGTAAATATTACTGAAGAGTTTCTCCTTGTGGGATTCTCTTGACATTTGGGCAACTACACATTTGTTCTGTACAATAGATTCTTTCCTCGCAGAAGAGATAATACTGATATTACATGTTCCAGTTGATGAGCTGATTCTTCTCCTTCTTAAAGAGTTATCAGTATCTATTATAGGCTTGTTCTTCTTTATCAGTATCTTCAAATTCCATAATGTCTTCTGCTTGTACCACTAATACTTGATTCATCTTCTTAGTAGTATCCTTAGGGTTGCTAACCTCCTTTAGTTGTGAGATCATCACTTAGTTTGCTTTATCAGTAATATCTTCTACTTCTGGTTAGGCTCTTTTCTAAATGTTGATGGGTATGGCAATGGTTCTTCCTCAGCAAGTTATTTTTATACATTCTCCAAAGATATTGATGACTGCTTGAGCTTTCTCTAACCATTCATTTCTCAAAATGATGTCATAGGTCTGCATGTTGACAATAAGCATGGTGACTGAAATAGTCAGATCTCTAAATCTGATGGGTATATCCTTCATTTTGCTGAGAGGTACTGCATATTTGCCACTTGATGTTATAAATCCAAGGGTGGTGGGCTGTTCAATTCCCTATCCTAATCTGTTAAGTACTTTCTTTGCAATAATGCATCCTCTAGCTCTTGAGTCAATGATTGCTTCAAATGGTTGTAATTCAATAGTGCACATTGTGATGGTAAAGGCTTTCCTGGTATCTTCTTTATCACTTTCCTCTTTGGCTGGTTGTGCTTGGTTAATTTCAATGACCTTGAATCCTGGTTTGGCTTTACTTAGTCCTTTATAAATTTGTGTCTTGATAGTTGGGTTGAGTTCTGCAGCTTATGTGAATATTATACTAACTTGTTAGTCCTTTAAGTCTTACTAGGCATCATAATGATATATCTTGATATAGCATATTCAAGGTTCATAGCTTAGGCTTTTGGATATTGATTGATTTTGACTAGGTTCTTCGAACTTGTTAAAATTCAGAGCCTTATAAATAACTGAAGGTTTCTTTTATTTGATTACTACTTTAGGTTCCTTGCCTTTCCTTAATTCTTCAGCTTGGTTGTATGGTTTCTTGGTGGCTGGTCTTTGCTTCCTTACTGAAACTGCAGGTAGTATTCAGATATCTTCATCTTCCTCTTTGCTATCCTTAAATACTTCTCATACTTGTAAGGTCAGTGTATGTACTAGAAGCATTCTATTCTGTTGATGGCTTTATTGATAACCTTGCTAGCATTCTTGCTGCTGATTGCTTGGTACTGCTTGATGGTTTGTCTCAGATTAGTAGTTTCTAGCTATATATTCTTCTTCTCTACATCAGAAGTATGTAAGGAATCGATCATAGTTCCTATTATTTCTGTCATTCCTTCGGTCTGTTGGTCAAGCACTGTATGTCTATTACTGATATCTTAGCTGCCATTGCCTTTTTTCAATGTTGGATAGATGAGCTTCCATTCAGGTGAACTTGGTAGTGAGTTCATTAATATCTCTATCAGTTAGTGCTGGTTTGGCTGTAGCAGTAGTTGGTAAGATTGCAACTTCAGCTGTTTCTCTTCTTCTGAAGCTTGGTGCTATCATCTACTTATAGATATCTTGTTCAGGGTTCCTTGCAAGCTAATATTGTTAAGTATAATTCACCTTTCCTGCTAAGTCTAAAATGGTTAGTGTTGACCAAATAGCAAGAGCCACTTCTGCCTAAATACCTAGTATAAATAATAATTCTGCCACCTGATCTCCAACTGTAGCATCATATCTTACTTGTTCGATCATATCTTGAATTTTAGTATAGAACTCTATTAATGACTCATTCTGTCCTTGCACTGTAACAAGTATCTGATCTCTCAACTGTTGCTGAATTTCGATGGTATAATAGATATTCGTCAACCAGGTATATATAGCTCTGATTGTTGCATCATCAGTTAGTGGTGCTGCAATAGTCCTATTTGCAAATGCTATATTGTATTATACCTTGGCTGGTCCTTTAAGAGCAGCTACTAACACTGGTCTTTTCTATATTATTATCAATAATCTGGCTGCTGTGAACAGTTCTAATTCCTCAATAAACTTGAGGATTGACTCTGCAGAAACATATTCTAAAAAGGTGGGTAGTGAGAATGACATAGCAATATTGTGATATTCTTTAGGTTCTTGAAATATGCTGAATAATTCTTTGATTCTGAAATCATTAGTCCAAGTCTAGATGGGTACTTCTAGTTCTTCATGATAAATACTCACTACTCTATCACTTTCATCAGATATGTCAGCAGTAGTAGTATGTGATCCTAAAAGTATGTGCTTGTAAGTAATGGTAAGTCTAATAGTCTTGGTTAATGTATCTGAATGATCCGATTCTTGAGAAAGCCTTTAGTAATATCTCCTAATCAGTGTTTATACAAGTCTTGGTGGTAATTCCAGATGGTTCATCTTGAACTACAGTGCTGTCTTCTACTAGGGGTGCTCTGCTATAATGTTCTTCTCCAAGGTTGTTATGGTAGTGAAAATATATCACAGGGGTAGATCTTTAATGAAAATCGAATATTACTTCCTTATATTGGGCACTAAAATGTGAGGATAAGACTTTGGGATTAGCAAAATATGAAAGATTAAAGGGCTTAATTAGGAACTAGTAGCTGGGTGAAGTTCTGTATATATAGGGGATCAGAGAGTATATAAGGTAAAATGTAGGGGAATAATACTGGAAATTTAAAGGGTTATATATATCTTATGAGGTACAAAGGATGGTAAATCCTTGGATGTACTTCAACAATCAAGTTAATCTGTCAATGTCTAAAAGCAATGTATCTCAATATATCTCAGCTTGAAAATTACTAAGCTAATACTTTCTTTACCAGTTTTGTTCAGATCTTAGACTTTGTATTTGGGCTCAAGCTTAGGCAAAGATTTATTAAATAAAAATAAAGAGAGTATTTATACAAAAACTTAAGGGATAATATTGAATATAATAATAATACATCAGAAATTACTAAGGAATTGTAGATCAAGATCTTTGTAGATAAATTGGATTGTGATTTCTGAAATTGGAGTGAAATTGTTAATTTTAAGGAGGTTGTCAATCTCTGGGAGATTAGTGATAGTAAGGAGGTTAGTGATAGCAGGGAGGTCGGTAACAGCAGAGAGGTTGGTGATAGTAGGGAGGTCAGTGACAGCAGAGAGATCAGTGATAGCAGGGAGGTTGGTGATAGCAGGGAGGTCAGTAACTTTCTGTAGCACATTGGAACTGTTGACCTTGTAAGAGTCAAAAGATGCAGTAGCAGTTTGAATCAGTTGTAGCACAGTAATATCCTTAGGGCTTTGGGAAGCTACATTATTTTCAGAGGCTAGAGGTAGATTATTATTAACTTGGGGGACATTGTTATTGAATTCAGAGACTTTGAATATCAGATTGTTAGGGACTATGGCATCGAAGTCGAGGGCTATTACTTTCAGATTGGTAGGATTGTCAAGATCATTAGGTTTGAACATCTTGAAATCACCGAATATATCTTCTTCATTGTTTTGAGTAGTATTATCCTCTGAGGACAAGGGTTCCTTATTTTAGTTCTGAACTACTGATTCTAAGTCAAAATCCTCCAAAAGGGTGTCAAGAATGTCTAAGCACTAACTGATCTTCATTTGGCTCTAGTGCTTAAAGCTTAGTCTTCCCAAATGCAATATTACTATTAGCCAGTATTTAAAGACTTAATACATTCTTGATTCAAGTTTCCTTTTATTCTTGTTGAAACCAAAATCCAATGGCTCTAGAGCATCTATGGTTGTATCCAATGCATATCCTAATTGGTAATAGGACTTGAAGTAGAACACGTTCTATACTCTTGCAAAGTGTTTTATATTGTTGCATGTAATGTCTACTATATCCAAGAGGTCTTTTGTGTAATCAACCTCGATGGAAGCCCATGGTTCCATGTCTCGATGTAAGAGTGCTTGCCAAATCGTATTGGTTATATTGGATATGTCTAGGGAAGTGGTTGGGTCCTTCTTATATTATTTTCTCTGGTATATAGTTCTAGTCTCTCATTAGCAGAATTCCTTGTAGGCAGCATTGTCTTGATGTAGAATATTCAATAGTAGTTACTAAGATTAAAATATATATCTCCTCTCAATATAGAACCATGGGCTTTTATCAAGGTTGATTATACAGAAGACCTCTTAGATATAGTGAACATTATATACAACAATATAGAGCACTTTGCAAGAGTACAGAATGTGTTCTACTTCAAGTTCTACTATCAATTAAGATATGTATTAGATATAATTATAGATACCCCAGAACCATTAGACCTTAGTCTTAATAAGAATGAAAGGAAACTTAGATTAAGAACATATCAAGTCTTCAAGTACTGACCAATAGTAGTATCACATTTGGAAAGACTAAGCTTCAAACACTAGAGCCAAATAAAGACCAGTCAGTGCCTAGATATCCTTGACACCCTTTTGGAGGACTTTAACCTAGAGGAAGCTCCCTTATCCACCGAGGATAATACAGATAAAGAATCCATATATAATAAAAAATACATGATTAATAATTTTGAAATGTTCAAACCTAATAGTCTCAATAATTCTGCTAACCTAAACTTCAATACTATAGTCCCCAATGAACTGACTATCGACTTCACAGCTTTCGAAACTCCCAGAGAATCTGAAGCCTTTAAACCTCCTGAATTCAATAATGATAATCTACCTCTAGCCTCTGAAAATAACATAACTACTTTCAAAATCTCCAAAAGCCTTGAGAACAACCTTACTATATCACAGGCTATCACTAACCTCTCTGCTGTTACTGACCTCCCTGCTGTCACTGACCTCCTTACTATTATAAACCTCTCTACTATCACCAACCCCCCTACTGTCACCAACCTCCTAGAAGTCAATGACCTCTCTGAAATTAGCAATTTCACCTCAATTTCGGAAATCACAGTCCCATTTGTTTATGAAGATCTTGATCTGCAATTCCTTAGCAATTTCTAATATATCATTATTATATTCAATACTATCTCTCAAGTTTTTGTATAAATACCCTCTTTATTTTTATTCAATAAATCTTTACCTAAGCTTAAGCCTAAATACAAAGTTTAAAATCTAAATGAAACTGGTGAAGAAGTATTTGCTTAGTGATTTTCAAGCCAAGATATATTGAGATATATTGCTTTTGAATATTAACAGATTAACTTGATTGTTAATATATATCCAAGGACTTATCATCCTTTGTGCCTCATAAGACACACATAATCCTTTAAATTTTGAATACTATTCCTCTACCTCTTATCTTATATACTCTTCAATCCTCTACCAATATAGAACTTAACTCAGCTACTAGTTCCTGATTGAGCCCTTTAATCTTCCATATTTTGCTAATTCTAGAGTCTTATCCTCACAATAACAAAGTATGAAGGATCAGCTAGCATCAATATATCAAGGGATAAACAAAAGTCCTCTTGCCTTCTATATAAAAATCTAGTATATAGTAGACCTTGCAGAGTACTCGGTAGCTAACCAGAACCTTATTATCAAGCAGTCTTTTATAAATAGACTTTACTGAGAAATCACTTTTCAAGTATACTCTATGTAAGGGGGTTTCTCCAAAACTGCCTGTGAGGAAGCGTCTGATGATACTAATCCGTGTTGGACTTAGAAATCTCCGAGTACGTCGCAAGGTTTCTAAGGTATCAAAAGTACTTTGTTTCTTTATAGATTATTAATTGTAAATTTCAGACTTATAGTCTTTTTAGCGCTCTTGATATATGTAGAAGGGGGTGAGATCTTTAGCTCTCAAAGGGATCTTGAGTGTGCACTGCTATTGAACTGAGATTTATTGAATAAAGATTTGAGGGATATTTATACAATTTCTCGAGGTGCTATATGGGTAGCTGCCCAGGTTACTACTCGAAAAACTATTGGTTATTCAAAATATAAACTAATTATGAATTTATGTGATATAACGAGTTATATAAGTTATGGATTTAAGACGGTTAAAGATTTAAGACGGTTAAAAGATTTAAGATGGTTAAAAGGTTTCACAAATCAAGGAATTGTTCCAATTGGTTGAAATCTCTTTGTATTACATGGATTTCTTCTTTAAGTTCTTCAAAGGTAATTTGAGACAGTTGGTGAAATGCAGATGGTCCAATTCTGGTAAGTCTTTTCAAGGCGGCTGGTCGGAACTGGAAGAGTCCGTAAATCCGAAAGGCAATCCTTTGAGATTGGAGGGGAATCCCTTGATGTAGTGCTCGTTTGCATGCTTCTGCATATCTTCAGTCCCATATATGTTCGAGATCTTCTTCCCAGATCCTGGTGATCTTATAGTAAGCCTGAAATTCGTCTTGTGTTTGTTGTTTCTGAGCAATGTTGATATTTTTCATTATTATTTGAGTCCTTTGTAGGGCAGATCCTTCCTTAGGTAGTAGTTCAGATGGAGGGTCTTCTAAGGCTCGGTATGCTTCAATGACTCGGCTACGGAGGTATTCGTCATTGTTGAATCAGGGCATGATTGTTTGTTATGTTTCTGCAAGTGTTTGTTATTTCTTTTATATCTATCACTCTTACAACTCTTCCCTCTTTGAGAAAATAGCGTCCACGCTATTTCTGTAAAGACTTGTGATATTTTTTCAGTGCTTCATCTACATTTGTCAGATTGCTAAGTGGTTCCCATGTAGCATCGTGTAAGGGGTATCCTTTCCACTTGATTAGGTATTGCGGTGTCAATCTGTTGCCTTGTTTGGTAATCCATTGATCTAAGATTTCTTCTACTTCGAATTCTTCTGTATCATTGACCAAAATTAGTGCAGGTGGTATGACTTGTTTATCCGGAAATAGATTATCATTATTCGGTGTGTAATGTTTCAGTAGTGATACATGAAACACAGGGTGAATCCTTATTGTTGGTGGTAAGTCCAGTTTGTAAGCAACAGCTGATATTTTTGCGATAATCTTGAATGGTCCGAGAAACTTGTTCTGAAGTTTCTTTGAAGGTTAATTAGATAATTGTCGCAATGTGATATGTCTTGAGGATAGTAAGACCATTTCATTTTTCTCAAATGATTCTTCACGCCTTTTTTCATTTGCATATTTGGTCTGTTGTACTTGTGCTTCGCGAATTGCATCTTGTGCCTTGGTCAGCAGGTTGGTCATTCGTGTGGTGAAGTCATCAATGGCTTGTACTGTTGATTCGACTTTTTCCAGTAACAGAGTTGCTGGTGTTAGTGGGTGGTAGCCATAATTCAGGAAGAATGGTGATAGTTTTGTTGATTTTTGCTGAGCATTATTGCATGCAAATTCGGCGGCAGTTAAGTGTTCATCCCAATCATTCTGTCGATAGTTGACGTAAGTTCTAAGCATTTGTTCTAATGTCTGATTCATACGTTCTGTTTGTCCATCAGTCTGTGGGTGAAATGCAGTTGAGAGTTGTTAGGGGGGGTTTCTCCTAAACCGCCTGTGAGGAAGCGTCTGATGATACTAATTCGCGTTGGACTTAGGAATCTCCGAGTACGTCGCAAGGTTACTAAGGTATCGAAAGTACTTTGTTTCTTTATAAGATGATTAATTGTGAATTTCAGACTTATAGTCTTTTAACTCTTTTTTGATGTGTATAGAAGGGGGTGAGATCTTTAGCTCTCAAAGGGATCTTGAGTGTGCACTGCTATTGAACTCATTTTAAGAAAGGGTTGCGAGAATAGTGCAGAACTTCAATTTAATGAGTCCGCAACTATCTGCATTATGTAAAACCTTTTGAGGTTTTGGCTTCTTGTAAGCTCGATGTATTTGTATAAGGAATTGTTTTAAGGGGATTTGAGGATTGAAGAACTGATTGACTGATTGTCGGACTGATCTTTATTAAATAAAGAATTGAAGGATATTTATACAAAATTGAAAGGCTAAGATAATATAAGCTAACTATAAATCTTCAATAGTATTGATGTTGTTGGCGATGCCTATGATATTGGCAGTGCCTATGATGTTGATG
>RBNK01000535.1:0-24400 GCA_003990785.1 Endogone sp. FLAS-F59071 | reverse complement strand
GGTAATTCTAAGTTCAAGCTATTCGGTAATTCTAAGTTCAAGCTATTCGGTAATTACCCCAGAAGCATTCGTCCCTCCCCATACATTACTCTCTTCCTCTCCACATTACTAACCTTTATTCAGATATTATCACATGTACTATTCGAACATCACCACATTATTCGAACATTGCAACATCACCATGCATATATTTGCACTAATATTTCCTCCCTGTCACTGTCGGCTATTAATATGTATTCCTCTACATTACTGTCGGTCATTAATATGTATTCCTCCTTCTGCTCCTCCTTCTGCTCCTCCTTCTGCTCCTCCTTCTGTTCCTCCTTCTGCTCCTCCTTCTGCTCCTCCTTCTGCTCCTCCTTCTGCTCCTTCTTCTGCTCCTTGTCTCTACACTTCACATTCTCTCACTCTGCTCCGTCCCTTTTAGATACCTCCCTTTATTGCCTTTTTCTGGCCTTGTAGGTACGTTTTTCCCTAGAACTGAGGTCTTGCACATTGATATTCATTATTTGGCAGAACCATTGCATACTAGGGCATTTGCTATGCTTCTGCATACAGTTGTTACAAGACTTGTACTTGGGACACGGCTTGGAGCCTGAAATGGATATTTAGTGAATAAAGAGGCTGGAATTTCATTCAACATAGGCAACGCGAGCAGACCTTGTTCATTGTCAGGGCATTTTGAGTGACCAGACATTTTAAGAAATGATTTTGGTGAAGGGGGCCAAGAGAGAGATGTGTGGAAGATCCGTAATCTGTCTGGTAATTGTTTTCAGCAATTACAACAGTCTAGCATCAGTGCTCAACTTCGAATCTTTCTGAAGCCCTCTTAATAAATCAAATCGTCATCATAAAGCTTCAGAAATACAGGAGATCGAAGCATATTCAAAGAATGTAGCGTAAGCTCCCAGCCTGAAGAGCCTGATCAGCTTATCTGACTTTAACTGATTGATCCCTTATCTCAATTCTTTAATTTAGTAATCTCGAATTACTGCTGTTGTTGAATTAAAAACACCACAATAAGTTTAATTCATAAAACGAATTTATTTTATAAGTGAGCACTCCCACTTTTGATACTCTACTCCCCCACTCCTTCCAAACATAATGCGCCAAAAAACTAGCTGCCATAACTGCCGGACACAGGGAAAGACATGCCAAACACTAATAAAGCTCTGCCAATACCTGAACCCTAATATACCCAACGTACCTCAAAGGGTGCGACACTATAATAATAGTAAAAGAAAGGCCGCTGCGAAGGTCCAGAGGCCATTACCCACCAAGGCCATCACCAACGTGAAGGCCGCAGAGGCCGCAAAGGCTGCTGAGGCTATCACCAACATGAAGGCCACTATCCTCAATGCAGTCTCGCCCTCGCCACCCTCGCTCTCATCATCGCCACCCTCGCTCTCATCGTTACCGCCCTCACCTGAAGCTGCGGTGCTCAGGAAGAGAGCAGATTGGTCTGATGGTAGCGATGGGGGTGACAATGATGACATAAAAGTACTAAATGAGGAAGAGGTGGCGGGCTTAAAGCAAAGGTGGAAAGAAGAGGAACGGAAGCGAAGGTGGGAAGAAGAGGAATGGGAGCGAAGGTGGAATGAAGAAGTTGATGAGCTCAGCAGTGATGAGCTTGAATAGTAGAATAGAAGAATGTAAATAAATAAATAAATGCTTTTCGAATTTGATGTCATGCGGTTCGAGATTCGAATTTGGTTCTTACAGTCAGCTAACCACATAACCGTAGCCTCACCTGTGTAACCGCGTAGCCATAGCCTTGCCCGCGTAATGTAACCGTAGCCTCACCGTATAACTGTAGCCTCACCATGTAACCGTAGCCTTGCCATGTAACCGTAGCTTCGCCCATGTAACCATTTTGTTTCGCATGCATAGAAAGAGCACAGGGTAAAAGATCACAGAATAAAAGGCTTAAAACCCATATGCATAAATAAATAATAAAATAAACTCATCTAAACTTCTGTACAAAAGATCGCTGAAATATATGAAACTCTATTGCAATTGCCGAAATGTATAAGCAACTTAAAAAACTCTGTTGCAATTGCCGAAATGCATAAGCGACTTAAGAAACTCTATTGCAATTGCTGAAATACATAAGCGACTTAAGAAACTCCGTTGCAATTGCCGAAATGGACTTAAGATCAGTATTGTTGATAGGAAGAAGGTAAGGCAGTGTGAGAATGACCAAGTCATGCAGATATCTAAATAAATTTCATGTGATCGGTTATCTTCCAAAAACCAACTTTGGCAACGTAGTACTATTAAATTTTCAGTGTGTTTTTACTGCAAAAGAGTATAACATTTCAATAGAGAATACATAATTAGATTTTTTCAAATAAAAATATTTCGATTTATTATATAAATAATAGATAAACTCATAATAAATATTATATTATTTTTGCAGCCAAAATTGGCTGCAAATGGTAACAGAGTAAGGGATATGTAAGTTGTTATAAGTCGAAATCTTTGGAAGTCTTCTTAACTTATGAGTAGTTCTTTTCTACTATGCTTTTTGAACTACTTGAATACTCTAGATACTCCTCTATGTGGTTGGTGATGATAACCTTGCAATTATCATAGAAGGTGGATTTCGAAAGTATGAATTGTGAGGCTCCATGATCGATTTGGTTAATTTATCAAACAGATCCCTATTATAATGGTTGAATCGATTGTCAGTCTATCTCCAGTAGTTGCTGCTGTAGTTATGGCTTTAGTGGTACTTTCTTTAATGACTAGCAAGACATCTGCTACCTTTATTATAGCTAATAAGGTTGAAGAATAGTAATTATAATTCAGTTCTGATATAACTCTTATCTATTTTGTTGAGATTACTTAGTAATTCTCTAGAATTTGAGGAGCAGGTAAATTTATAGAGAACTTATGTTACCTCCCATTATACATCATCATCTTCTTCTTTTTCTAAGTAAATCTAAATAAATAATTATTTTCTTGATTGACTATTAATTGTTCAGAAATTATTTCATTGATAATTATTCATCTCTAATTTAGCTAGTGTTATATCGGCTGGTGCTCATCACTCTAGAATATATAATTCATTTCTATTAATACTGATTTGGTAATCTATGTCTCTAATGAATGATTTATATCATCTTCTTAAGGTTGCTTGTATTGATATGTCTTTATGAAGTTCATTTGCAAAGTTTGCCTGCTTTTGAAGTCTGTTTACATCTCTCATTGTTGTAATTGTCTCTGTTCCTTCTTGATATTATAGTCTTCTTACTGATTTGTATAGATGTTTAGTATTACTCTAAGTATATCACAAGTACTCTAAAAGAATTTAAGCCTTAATAAAATGTTCATAATATATGTTCCTCAAATGTCAATTATATTACAATTGTGATAACACTGAATGTTTATTGTGTTAAGTATTGTTGCTGCTACCAAAGTTGTATCTTACTATTTCAGCAGTTTTCTAGGTAGTTTTTCATTGTTGCTGCTGTCAAGTTGTAAGAGGGGGTGGTGTTTCATAACCTATGGCTACCAAGTTGTAACTTGCTATATCAAAAGGTTTTCTAGGTAGTTAAAGAATGGTTTTTTCATTACTGCTGCTATCAAGTTGTAAGGGAGTTTCTTCCAAACTGTCTGTAAGGAAGCATCTGTTGATACTAATCTATATTGGACTTAGGAATCTCTAAGTACATCACAAGGTTTCTAAGGTATCGAAAGTACTTTGTTTCTTTATAAGAATATTAATTATAATTTCTAGACTTATAATCTTTTAGTGCTCTTGATGTATGTGTAGAACTTCAATTTAATGAGTCCATAACTATCTGCATTATGTGAGCCTTTTGAGGTTCTAGCTCTTTGTAGAAATTTGTAAAAGTTCAGTATATTGGTTTCTTGTGTAGGAGTTTATTGTATTGAAACTGAGACTAGACTTAAACTTTGACTTGAACTAAAGTTTATTGAATAGAGAATTGAGAGGGTATTTATACAAAAGATCAGATAGTACTACTATAAAGGTAGCTGCCTAAGATAGTACTTCTGATAGTAATACTTCAAAAAGAAATACTGAAATAAGTAATACAATAAAAGGTAATACTATAAAAAGTAATAATTAAAAAAGAAATTACTAGAGATAGTAATTTGATAAAAGGAAATACTATATGAAGTATTTCTGAAAAGAGTAATGCTAAGATAAGTAATATAGAAAAAGGAAATACTTTAATAGGCAATACTATTAAAGATATTTCTGAATATGGTAATACTATAAAAAGAATTTTCTAAAATAGAATTTCCTCATTGAGTAATTTCTCAATTGGCAATGCCCTATTTGGCAATGCCTCATTTGGTATTTCTAAATTGGGAACTACCATATTGGGTAATTTTATTTCAAGTAACTAGAATGTTTTAAGTAGTGCTGTGGTACAGTAATAGTTATTTGTAATATTTAATAATATCACTCTTATAAGTATGTATAGGAGATTAGCTAAATACTTATTATCAGACTCTTATTTCTCATTTGCAAGCTACTGTACCTAGAGCTGGAGCTATTGATATAAATCCCTAGGGATATTAGATTTGTAATAGTTAAGTAGAATACTCTGACAAGACTCTAAGCCAAGAGCAACCCTACTATTAATCGGCTAACCAAAGCTATAAGCTGAATGGCTGCTCATATTACCAATATAGAAAAGAGGTTAGAATCTTGTATGCCTGCCTAATAGTTCATTATAGATTCAAAAAAAGCTCTAATAAGACTGTGCTAAAGCTGTTATAGTAATTACTAATATAAGGACTACTTGAAGAAAACTATGAAATACTTCTGCTATAGCAAGAAAGGTCACATACAATAGGATTATATACAGTATTAACAATGTATGAAGTACAAGTATACAGCTATATAATATCTAACTGAATCAACTTGCATTGCCCAGTTATATAAACAGATGAATGTTATACAATTTGAAATTGGTAATAACAATGATAATAGTTATAATAGTTATAATAGTTATAATAGTTATAACAATAACTATAATACTAGAAGAGGTTATTATAATAATAAACATAGTAATAAGAATAATAATAATAATGACTATGAAGCTTATAAAGCTTACAAAGCTTACAAAGCTTACAAAGCTTTTAAAGCTTATAAAGCTTATAAAGCTTACTCTACTCTTCCTAGTCAATGATCTAGCTGACTTAAAAAAGATGCTGGTGCCTCATACAGTATACCACCTAAGGCAATCTTAAAGCTGAGCTAGAATGGTTGAGAAGCATAGAATAAAAGAGAAGCAGAGGATAATGCCTTAAATAAGAAGCTCCAATAGTTAATCTAAGAACAAAGCTGTTAGGTGGTTTCTCCTAAACCACCTGTGAGGAAGCATCTGATGATACTAATGTAAGAGTGATATATATAAAAGGCAGCAATAAACACTTGCAGAAACATAGCAAACAACTATGCCTACCACTAGCTGCTAAAACCAGAGGACTCAAGAGCCTTATCCGACTCAACCGCAGCAAAGAAATACTGCCAGACGATCAACCCCACTTAGACCAAACTACGAACTGATCAAGAACATAGTTGAAAATGCAATTATTAATTGACATAATGAACCACCACAACTATATACTAGAGTAACCCAAGAGGATACCATCGATATGGTAGAATTCGCAAAAAGGAATATCAGCATTCACCAATTCAACAATACTGCCAGACAATTCAGAAGCTACTATCAAATGGGATATGCCTTGCAACTAAGGCAGGAAAACCACCAAGAACTGACAGAACGAGAATCCACCGAATACCTAAGATTAAATCCTTAGGAAAGACGCATAGCTAAAAGGATCTTCAACATATTCCAACATTGGCCATCTGCATTGAAACACCTTGGCAACCTAAGCCCATGCCAATGGGAAAACTTACGAAATAGAAGAAGAAATATTGTTACTTCATCTCCTAGGAAATTACCTAGTAGATAACAACCGCATAGAAGAAACTGATACTTCCATATCTGGATCAGACACAGAAGAAAAAATCCACACCACCGAAATTATCAACACTGTGGATACTATCCACACCGCCGAAATTATCAACACTGTGGATACCATCTACACTGCAGAAATTATCAACACTGTTGATACTATCAACATCATTGATATCTTATTTAATAATGAATGGAACTTATAATTTAAATATAGTATAACCAATCATATTCCAAGTAGTAACCTGAGCAGCTACCTATATAGCACCTTGAGAATTTTGTATAAATATTCCTCAATTCTTTATTCAATAAACTTCAGTTCAATAGCAGTGCACACTCAAGATCTCTTTGAGAGCTAAAGATCTCACCCCTTCTACATGCATCAAGAGCACTAAAGACTATAAGTCTGAAATTCACAATTAATAATCTTATAAAGAAACAAAGTACTTTCAATACCTTAGAAACCTTGCGACGTACTCGGAGATTCTTAAGTCCAACGCAGATTAGTATCATCAGACGCTTCCTCACAGGTGGTTTAGGAGAAACCCCCTTACAACTAATCTGCATTGGACTTAGGAATCTCCGAGTATGTCGCAAGGTTTCTAAGGTATTGAAAGTACTTTGTTTCTTTATAAGATTATTAATTGTGAATTTCAGACTTATAGTCTTTAGTGCTTTTGTTGTGTGTAGAAGGGGGGTGAGATCTTTAGCTCTCAAAGGGATCTTAAGTGTGCACTGCTATTGAACTGAAGTTTATTGAATAAAGATTTGAGGGATATTTATACAAAAGGTCAAAGCTAAATATATGACAAATAAATGATATAATATAACTGATAAATGAGGTGATGGTCAATTGATATGCTAATAATCTGATGATCAAGTACTGAGATGACCGAGCACCAATAATAATACTTAATGATCAAAATAAAAGTATGGGAAAACTGCTAAATTAATTCTGAGTGATGAGAATGGTGGGATCAGTAGGAATGATTGCTGCATCATTAAGGGATTACGATGTTTGCTTGGTTGCTGCGTCACCAGGAATTACGTGAGAATCAGAAGAGCTTGAGAAATTGGATAGATGTGGAAACATTGCTGCGTCATCCCTGGCAGATTACGTGAGAATCAGAAGAGCTTGAGAAATTGGATCACTGATGGAATCAGAAGATCAGATGGATGTCTGATGGTGAGAAATCGGGTAGTTCCATCACTACTTGGCGGATGCTGTGGTGCAATTACTGCGCTCTTATAACTCTTCCCCTCTTAGGAGAAAATAGTGTCCTCACTATTTCTAAGGAACTTGAAGTTATCTTAAAATATGAATATAAGAAAATACTACTCTTGATAAGAATAATACTAAGAAAAAATAGTGGCTTGTCATTTTTCCATAAACAAATGACTTCTGAATATTTCAAAGGATAAAATAATGAAATAAGTGTTCATCGAAGATCGCTAGGTAATAAATGATATAATAATAATGTCCGATCTGAAGGAAAATGGAAATAAGTACATCAGATGAAGGGAAAAGGCATGAAATCGATCGAGTGCATAATAGATGTCATTGTTTAATACACAGATGAATAAAATAGGGATCGATCGAAAATAAAATAAATGAAAATAATAATTGTTCGATAAATAAAATAACTGATGTAACTGTGATGACTGAATAAAATAGACTCTGAGGGTATCGAAATATTTTTTTTTTTTTAAAAAAAAGGAATATATAACTGAAGACTGTACTCGCTCTTCCTTTCTCTTTTTCTTAAATCTCCTAAATCTTTCACATGTCATTCTCCGCATTGATTCATCTGTCTGTACGTGTATCTGTCCGAGGTACACGGTCGTTCTGGATTCGTTCAGTCGTTCTAGATTTGTGGCTTGCTTGCCTTTCTTGTTTCAGTCATTCTGACTTTCTTTTATTTTTCATCATAAAGATCTTGCTAGAATTCTCAAGAATCTCTCCGTGTGGTGTGTGTGTGAGTCATGCTACTGATTTCGGTAAGTAAACTCTAGATTTTACCATAAGCGGTGGTTATGGTACATTCCTTCATTCCTTGTGTGATTCATTTTGTTTACACCAGGGTCGGTCAGGTGATTCTAATATTTTATTTATCTACAAAGCTTGTTTTCGGGTGCGAGCTGATTTGTTCATCTATTTTCCTTCTAACTCTTAGGTCATTCGTGTGGATTGGGTCCTCGGTCGGGTGTCCTGGCTTTCTGGCTTCGTATGAGCTCATTCGACACTGACGATCTGAACTGATTCATCAGTCATTCGTTAGGGTTGGCGGGCTAGACTGACAACGAGGTAAGTGATTCGGGCAGGTGTGAGTGCGTGTGTGCGTGTCACGTTATTTAGACTGAATCTTGCCATAAAGTGTCGACATGAGGTCTTGGGGGCATGGGATTTATGCGTAATTCCGTTTCTGAGCTTGGTGACTTGCTTTTAGCAATTCGTTTCTTGGCTGGATCTTGTTATGTGTCTTGCTTTTGTTGTTCAGATTCGTCTGTTCTCTTCGACAAAGGTTATCTGCTTGGGTCAGCAATGAGGTGTCTCTTTCTAAGTAAGTTCTTGGGGTCGCGCCGAGATTTGGGTATGGGTACTCATTTGCGTGTGATTCCGGTAAGTATAAGAATGGGGTTGTCCGATGTCTCTGTCTTGCAACTCCAAAAGTCTTCTAATTCACATACTACTCCCTTTTCATATACTTTTACTATAACTTCACAGTGTTAACAATATCCAGTTACTTCTGTCCTTGGCAAGCATTGCCGGGATGATGACAAGAAGATCATCTACGAAACTCCTCTAGGTTTTTGGGATGTGGATTCTGAGGACGTTGATGATGAGCATCCTCCTAAGCATCGATGGGTTGGTAAGTATCTGATCAATTAGAAGTCTGCTTGATCACCAATGATTTCTTTTCTTAACTTTGCTATATATTTTAATCTTCTAGCATCTCTGGCTACTTCTGTACATCATGTCGATTCTCCAATCTTTAGCAGTCCAATACTGAGTCCTTCAGATGCGGATGTGGATGCAGATGTAGATGTAGATGCAGATCAGTCCAACATCTTAGTTATCAGTGCTATTGAAAATGATAACGATGATGAAGAATATAATCCTAGTCGGTGGTGGGAGTTTCCTGTGGCTGAGGCTTCTAGCCAGTATTCTGATGATGATGATGATGACGAGAGACCTGAGTCAGCTTCAGAGTCTGAATCTGATATTGATTTGTTTGATTATTTTTCTCCTATGATTCTGTCTGATATTGATGAGGAAGAGGAATTTCCAGAGGTTAACTAGGTTGATTGCTTATCCAAGTAAGTAATATGATTTTTGCTAAGTTTGTCCAGAGAGAGAATTCCTAATAAATTCTATAGGTTTCTCACGATTAATAAACATTTTTAAAATTATTTTACTTCCGGCTAGGAGTCAACCTAAGTAGATGGCCGTCGATTGCTTTGTCTTCCTCTATGGGTTTCTACAAGGTATGTCCATTCTTCTATCTAGTAATAGTTCATTCCAGTCTCTTCTGTAATTGTAGATCTAATTGTTGCTGTGATAATTTTGTTCTTCCTCTAGGGCAGGCATCAGTGGTCCTTCTAGTTATTTCCTATAGTGCGAACTAGGGTGCGCTGGCTTCAAGGTAGTCATGATTTTTCATCAGTTTGGTTTTATCATGTTCAGGATCTTTCTTCTGTGATTGTAAGTCTATTCCATGTATTGGTCAACTGTTGATTCGGTAATAAAAGTCTCTTTAACAATCGATTTGTAATGTCTTCTCAAGGTTGCTTATATTGACATGTCTTTATGAAGTCCATTCACAAAGTTCACCTGCTTTTGAAGTCCATTTATGCCTCTCATTGCTGTGTGATCATTTTATTCTTCTTCTATACCAGATGTCAATGGTTTTTTATGGTTATTTCCTATAGTGCATACCAGGGTGTGCTGGCTTTGATATAGTTACAGAGCATTAATTTAATGAGTCTGCAATCATCTATTTGGACTTGACGGCTGTGAGTTCAGTTATTGCACTCTCAGTTCTTATGGATCTTGAGGTGCACAGCTTTTAGAAGTTGTATGTGAGTTCGGCTGCTATTGAACTCGTATATGAGTTTAGCTGCTATTGAACTTATATATGAGTTCGGCTGCTATTGAACTCGTATGTGAGTTCGGCTGCTATTGAACTGAAGTTTATTGAATAAAGATTTGAGGGATATTTATACAAAAGGTCAAAGCTAAATATATGACAAATAAATGATACAATATAACTGATAAATGAGGTGATGGTCAATTGATATGCTAATGATCTGATGATCAAGTACTGAGATGACTGAGCACCAATAATAATACTTAATAATCAAAATAAAAGTATGGGAAAACTGCTAAATTAATTCTGAGTGATGAGAATGGTGGATCAGTGGGAATGATTGCTGTGTCATTAAGGGATTATGATGTTTGCTTGGTTGCTGCATTGCCAGGGATTACATGAGAATCAGAAGAGCTTGAGAAATTAGATAGATGTGGAAACATTGCTGCGTCGTCCCTGGCGGATTACATGAGAATCAGAAGAGCTTGAGAAATTGGATCACTGATGGAATCAGAAGATCAGATGGATATCTGATGGTGAGAAATCGGGTAGTTCTATCACTACTTGGTGGATGCTGTGGTGCAATTACTGTGCTCTTACAAAAGCTAAGAGAATATACCAATAGTAAAAAGCAATAAGGAAAAGAAGTTGTATAGATACTATAAATATGACTTTGATCTTAGGAAGAAGCTTCTAAGGACAGAGATATTAGTGCTAATTAGAGAGCTTCTATAGTATCTAATAATGCATCAGTAAGTATACCATGTTCTGCTACAAAATTCAAGCTGGGAAAACATAGAAGTTAATACAATGCAAGCTAAAATCGACTAACTCAAGAAGTTCTTTACTTATGTCTAGTGTAAAATTAAAGAAATAATGATTTTCTGCATTGTTAATACTAGAGTGGAAGATTGCATTATTAGTAAGATATTATTCAATAGGATCAGTTAGCATATAGAATTGGCTATGAATCAAATAATCTTGATTACCAATGGATATATATTGACTCTGCTAAGAAAAGCCTTTAACCTCTCTATTTAATTTAGAAAGATTATCATCTCTATAATAGCTATAGTTATCAATACTATCTCTTATAATCTTTTGATCAAGAACTAATAGTTAGCTAAGGCTTAAATTATTATTGATATAAGTGTCCATAAGATAAAGATTGAATGAAAAAGTTACAAATATAAAGTACTGCTTAATACAGAGTGAGATATCTGATTATAAATAGTGGACAGTGATGATAAAGAAGATGAGGACTGCTATATCAAATAGAATATAGTATTATTATATACAAGATAGACTATATAACATCTTCAAGCTAAGTCAATCTAAATAATATAGAAATTGATCTATCTCTTGCTGAGGATATTATAATCAAGCTCTAAGAAATATATATACTTAACAGATGTCAGCTTCCCAGATAGATATCTTAGATAAATCTACCCAAGGAGCTCACTAGCTCTTCAAGACCTAAGGATAGAAGAAGTCATCAATCTGAACTATGAGGGTAAACTTAAGCTTATCCTTAGCAACCATGACCTAAAGGAAATAATCTGTACCTACAAAGGAGATTCTATTACTCAGATGTTAATATATAAGGACTATATAATAGATATATATGTAGTCATAGTAAGAAAAGAGATCACCAAGAAAGAACATAGACAATAAAAGACTAACCAATATAGTTATAAGATTAGTAAGAACATAACTAGCAAACAATAGAATATAATCTAAGAACTTGTATATGAGTTTGAAGATATTCTGGTAATAAGTTTTAAGGAGATCTGAGTTAATAAAACTAAGTACTTCTATGATATTAATATAGATAATTATACTTCTATCAAGTAAAGACTCTATAGGATGCTACTGGCTTACTGTGAATAACAATGAGAAGAAAACAAGCAACTTGAGGATATTAGAGTTATATAGCAATTGTATAGCTTATAAAGCTTTCTATCTATCCTTATACTAAAAAAAGGAGCTAAGCTCAGTACCTTTGCCCCCTAACAGTATCATGATTTTTGGCTACTAAATAATATTATAAGGAAGAATATCTTCTCTCTATCTCTAATTGATGACATCTTGAATATGCTAGAGCCTAGAGCAAATTGGCTATTTGTAATTAACTTGTTTTCTAGATTTTTTCAGATCAGTCTTATATTCTGAGCTATCAAATGAACAGCTTATATTATGATAAAAGAACAATAGAAATATCTAAGGATGCCCTTCAGACTATGTAATGCCTCTATTACATTTCAGCATATGATAAATGAATATTCAAAGACCTAGTTGGAAAAGATCTTTTAGTCTATATTGATAATATAATAATCTATACAAAAATATTCAAAGCTTACCTAGTAATTCTACAAGAGGTCTTACTCAGACTATAATGGAAAAGTCTTTTCTTAAAGCTAAGTAAGTACATGTTCATAACTGACTATATTCAAATTCTAAGCTTTATTATTAATAAGAATAGCCTAAGGACTAACTCAGAAAAGATCATTACTATTATCAAGTTTTCTCAACTCACCAACTGAACAACAACTAGAGCCTTTCTAGGCTTAACTATATATTATTGATAGTTCATCTGAGGCTTCATAGAGATCACCACTCCTTTCAATTAATTGCTATATAAGGATCTTCAGTTTAACTAGTATAATGAGTAATAAGTATTTAATACAATCAAGTTTATACTTTGTTTGGAGCTAGTTTTAGTATAATTCAACTAGAGCAAAATATTTTACCTATATACAAATACATGCTCTACAGAACTTGGTGTAGTTCTATATTAGGAAACTATTTTCAGTTTATAGTCTATAACTAGCATCTATACTTGTAAGCTATTCATAGGCTGTTCACAGGCTGTTCTAGCCAGTTTGTAGTTCACAATATTATTTTAGAGATGTTTGTAATTTATAATATTGTTTTAGTAGAGTTCTAGAATAGTTTATAGCTGTTTGTCAATAATAGTTTATAGTCTATAACTAGTATTCATATCTATAGCTATTTTATTTATAGCTTTTAGTAAAATAGTTTGTAGCTCTTAGTAAAATAGTTTGTAGATTAATTAACCATTTTTCTGATATATCTCAAAATGACAACTAAGAATAAAAAAGAGTTATTCTCTACTAAAGTCGAGTAACATTTAGGATGAAATGAGACTATAGCTTAATAAAGCTTGAATACTTAGCAATAGTCAAGTGTAAGAGTGATAGATATAAAAGTAGTAATAAATATTTACAGAAACATAACAGACAACCATGCCCCGATTCAACAATGACGAATATCTCCAAAGCCGAGTCATTAAAGTATACCGAGCCTTAGAAGACCCTCCATCTGAACTATTACCTAAGGAAGGATCTGCCCTACGAAGGACTCAAATAATAATGAAAAACATTGACATTGCTCAGAAATGACAAACACAAGACAAATTTCAGGTCTACTATAAGATCGCTAGGATCTGGGAAGAAGATCTCGAACATGTATGGGACTGATGACATGCAGAAGCATGTAAACAAGCACTACATCAAGGGATCCCCCTCCAATCTCAAAGGATTGCCCTCCAGATTTATGGACTCTTCCAGTTCCGACTAGCCGCCTTGAAAAGACTTACCAAAATTGGACCATTCGCATTTCACCAACTGTCTCAAAATGCCTTTGAGGAACTTAAAGAAGAAATCCGTGTACTACAAAGAGATTTCGACCAATTGGAACAGTTTCTTGATTTGTGAAACCTTTTAATCATCTTAAACCTTTCAACCATCTTAAATCTTTAACCATCTTAAATCTATAACTTATATAACTCATTATATTACATAAATTCATAATTAGTTTATATTTTAAATAGCTAATAGTTTTCCGAGTAGTAACCTGAGCAGCTACCCGTATAGCACCTCGAGAATTTGTATAAATATCCCTCAAATCTTTATTCAATAAATCTCAGTTCAATAGCAGTGTACACTCAAGATCCCTTTGAGAGCTAAAGATCTTACCCCTCTTCTACACATAACAAAAGCACTAAAGACTATAAGTCTGAAATTCACAATTAATAATCTTATAAAAAAACAAAGTACTTTCAATACCTTAGAAACCTTGTGACGTACTTGGAGATTCCTAAGTCCAACGCAGATTAGTATTATCAGATGCTTCCTCACAGGTGGTTTAGGAGAAACTACCTAACAACTTGGTAGCAGTGGTAACAAAAAACTGTTATAATAATCAGAAACATACTACTAATATTTTTACAAAGGCCTAGAATTACCAATTCCTTTTTAGACATGACTGACGTACTCGGAGTGCTACTAAAAACACTATACACATCTTACTTCCAACAGCCAGAGAGGCTACATACATCACGGAACTCTTCAAGTGGATACAATATCAGCAACTGCTACAAAGCATTAATTCAACAACAGTAGCTCGTTTACGAGGTGAAACATACCTTGAACTCTACAATGAACTTTTAGAAGAATTTGAAAACCCTCTTACATCTAAAGCCTACTTCGAAGCATTTCAAGATTTCCTCTACGAAAATATCAAAGGAGATTGCGATATTGTTTCTATCACATAAGCTGAACACTAATTCACCAACCTCACCACCACCATACAAGGATATAATAATCGTCAAGTTATCAAAGAGTGGATTACCAACTCGCAATTTGATTACTCAATACACCGGAGCACCGTTTACTACAGAATTGCAAACCGATTATTTGAAAAACTAGTAGCAGAAGACCTCACACGATTTGCTAAAACAACACCACTAGGATTAACTATACCTATTACACCACTATCTATTGAGGATCCTATCAACCTTACAACATCTATATTCTGACATATATCTAGACCGAGCAAACCAACATTTAGAGAAGCAACCAACATAAGTGACTTACATGAACCTGATATAACCGTCTATCACAACGCTGACACTGTATTTATTGAAGACACTAATATAACCGTTCGAAGAATCACACTCGAAGCTGATATACTTGAAGAATCGGAAGACCTCAACTCAGAAGACGAAATATTTGATCACAAAGTCAGAGAATATATCCAACAAACAGACAGAGGAGAAAATGAACTTTCAATATCATCACTACTCACACCAACTACATTCACCGATATAATGGCTGATGCTGCAATCGCTGCTCTGACCACACAAGTAGCAGCCTTAACTGCACTTGTAGAACAAGTAGCACAACTCAGTCAGACAACCAAAGCAGTCAACCTACAACCCTTTGATGGAGAAGCAAAAGAAGTTGCCACATTCATATCAGCCATTGAAGCCAATTACAATGCCAACAGCTGGAATGATGATCGAGTACCAGATGATAGACTTACCAACAATGTCATTCATACACCAGAACAAGTATATGCCAAGTCATATACACAGGTTAACAAAATTGCTAGATTTCTCAGAAAATCGGCAGCAATCTGGTGGCAAAATCTGCCTAGAAAATCTTTGACCTGGCAGGATATAACTTTGGTAGCTGCTCAAATAGCTAATGCAGCCTAACCAGGATATCCAAACATCCCCGTCCAATAAGGTCTTAGATCCTTACTGATTGACAAGTTCCGCAGTAGCGCATATATCGTCGAAGCAAAGAAATGACTAGCCACAACAAGATTCAATACTGAAGGAAGCAAAACCTTTGAAGCTTTCACCATGGAAATCGATGCTGATCTTATTATTATTGGGATGCCTTATAACAATGACAATCACATTACTTATAGTGCACGAGCCAACATCTTATTCAAAACCCTTCCACAGTGGCTGGAAACTTGTATTAAGGAGAGAGGGAGCCCATGTGCTTATGAACAATAGTGTTTTGGCATAGTTATCAAATCAGCACATACAATTCTATCAGCATAACAAACATGAACAGAAAACAGAAATCAAAACTCTGGCTCAAGCAGCAAACCAACAACTGGTACTTACCATCAAGAAGGATTCAACCCCCGAGGAGGATTCAGGGGAGGACGAGGAAACTACAACAATAACCCAACATGGTGAAACAATTTCAAGAAAGATGAAAACAAAGATGACTGGAAGAAAACAAAGACTTGCTTCAATTGTGGAAGACGAGGACATATCACACCTGAGTATAGAAGTACTCACACTATTTCGAGAGAAAAGATCACAAAGAAAGAAGAAATCAAAGGTACAAGCAAAAGCATAACTACCGAGGAAGAAATGGATCCAAGAGATATCAGCTGACTGTACGTAATTGAAGAAAAATATGGCCAAGGATATCGCAAGTTGAATGAGCAAGAACAAATTACCCTCATCAATTGGAACATGGTGCAAACAAGATGCCTATTCTGTGACCAATGCATCTATTGTGCAGAATACATGTGCAACTGTTCAACAACCCACCTTATACCAGAAGAAACCAAAGTAGAAGACTTCCTCACCATCAAAAAGAAGGATCAAAGAATAAAACCACAACTAAGATGCCAACAGATGCCACCAATGAATAATGGACCCTACTATGGCAAGAACCCACACCTGTATACCAACAACACTGGAGAAATCTATGACATTTTCTGGAGAAGCTATTAATACATTGGCAAAGGAAAGTTCTGGGGAGACAAGAAGAGATACGAACAAGGAGTATATTGGGACGAAATCTACCCACAAGATCTTTGGACTATCTATGACTCATCTACTATTGATGGCAAAGGATGCAACCCAGCCTACAATGGCACTTGGCAAGAACTGGTTGATATTGAAGAAGGAAGGCAAGAAGATAAAGAAGAAGAATTGGAAGAATCATCAGAAGATGAATGACTATACATGATACAAGAAACTAACAATGAAACCAACTTCCTAGTTGAAAAGAAGCACCTGGATGCTATAATACCTACCAAAGGAACAGCAAACTCTGCAGGATATGATATCCATGCAAATAAAGATGCTCTGATCCCACCAGGATCGATTTTTCTAATCAAGACAGGAATCGCTCTAAAGCCGCCAACTGGAACTTATATACAAATCCTAGATAAAAGTAGCAAAATCAAGGAAGGAATCTCGATCAAAGCAGGAGTTATTGATGCAGACTATACTGGCGAAATTATACTTGCAGTTCACAACTTATCCGCTCGCCACAAATACTGAGTCATCAAAGGAGCCAAGCTAGCACAATTTATATTCATCAAACTAGACAACTTGGTAATAGCTAAAGTCATAGAACAACTTCCAAAAATGGAACGAGCTGCAGGAGGATTCGGATCGACAGATAAAAAGAAACCTACACTCACTAAAAACGAACATTGGTACCTGAAAATGGTACAAGGAATAGTACCATATGGATGCTATCCTTATGGAAACAGAACCTACTGTGCAGATAACACCTGGAAATGCTAGAGTTGTATCGAAGAAAGCAAGAAATCACAAATCCAACAATTAGCAAAGGAGGAAGAAGAAGCAAAACAAGTACACAAAGCTATAAAATTACCAACCAAGGAGAAGAAAACGGATTGGTCAATCGAAGATACAACAGATATGTTGTCTATCGAAGAAACAAAAGTGGAAGAAATAGAAGAAAAAGTAGAATACGGAATCTTATCATCACTTGGAAAAAAGACAGAACTTCTCTTTTATAAAGGAACAATGAAGAATGAAACAGTCAACATACTGATCGACAGTGGAGCAACCTGCAATTTTATCAGCAAACAGCTAGCCAATCAACTCAAAGTAATCAAGTCACCCTGCGAAGCAGCAATGATTGTAGAAGTCACCGATGGAGGAACCCAACAAGTCACCCATACTACTAAGAACCTTCCAATATCAATCGAATCATACCAGGATGCATTGAATTTCGAAATTATAGGTATGCCCAGACCAAGTATAGTATTCGGAAAGAGTTGGCTAGACTAGAAGAATCCAAACATCGACTGGCCAAGTGGAACTATGGAGTTTACTCATTGAAACAAGGATATTAAATTAGTCTCCAAATCAAGAAATGGCAAGATCTGACTCTACTCAGTTAAAAAATTCTACCAATATCTCGGAAAAGACGACATAGTTTACTGCTGTATTATTATAGAAAAGGACATTGCTAAAATTACCACCAAGATGGACATAGATATTAATAGCCTGGACATATCTTTACAACCACTTATTACTGAATTCACAGACTGATTTCCTATAAACTTACCAGAAGGACTACTACTGAAACGAAGTATTGATCACTGAATTGACTTAATACCTAGTGCAGAACCACCATTCAAGAAAATTTATCAATTATCTGAACCAGAGTTACAAGAACTCAAGAAAACTCTAGAAGAATTAATTAAACAAGGATCTATTCAACCTAGCACATCACCTTTTGAAGTACCTATTATATTTGTCAAAAAGAAAGATGGAATTAGAATGTGCATCGACTATCGACAACTAATGATATAACTATCAAAAATCGATATGCATTACCCAACATCATGGAATTATTTGACTGACTCAAAGGAGCAACCATATTCTTGGTAATTCGACTTACGATCAGGATATCATCAGATCCGCATTGCCGAAGAAGATATTCCGAAAACGGCATTTCGAACCCGATATGGACATTATGAATGGAAAGTCATGCCTTTTGGACTAACAAACGCACCTGTAACATTCCAAGGACTGATGAACGATATATTCAGACCACTACTTGATGAATTTATAATTATCTATATTGATAACATACTGATCTATAGCAAGACAAAAGAAGAACACTTACAACATCTCTGCCAAGTACTGGAGATCCTGAGAAAGCATCAGTTGTATGCTAAACTCAGCAAGTGTAACTTTTTATAGAAAGAAGTTGCATATCTTGGACACCGAATCAATGAACAAGGCATTCTAGTCGACTCTGCAAAAATCGAGGCAATCAAGAAATAGGAAAAACCAATAATGATCAAGAAAATACAATCCTTCCTAGGACTAGCAGGATACTACCAAAGGTTTATCAAGAATTATGCAGAAATTGTAGCATGTCTACATGATCTGACAGTTACAGGCACAAATGTTATTCAAGAATGGAATGACAACCATGACACAGCCTTCGAAACTTTGAAAGAAAAGTTAACAACTGCACCCATCCTCAGAAGCCCAGATCAGAACCTACAATTTGTAGTAACTACCGATGCCTCAGATTATGCAATTGGAGCTGTACTTTCACAAGAAGACTAACCTATCACCTACTATTCAAGAAAAATGTCATCAGCAGAAAGAAATTACCCTGTTCACGAAAAGGAGTTACTCACAATAATTGATGCAACACAAGCTTGGAGACACTACCTAATAGGCAACAAATTCATGATCTATACAGATCATGAATCACTTAAATACCTGAACAAACAGCTGACTCTCTCCATCCGACAAGCATGATGGATGGATCATCTTAACAATTTGTTGAAATTATTAGCTTATTATATCTCTCTCTCCCATCAATAATCAATTGTTACATCACTCGATTGTGGCTTAGATGATCTTTGTTTTGTATTGACCAATCATAAATTAGCATTAATAAATACACGTATATTAGCTTCATTAGCCAGTGCGCTCTTTACTCCAAAACATATATTTAAAGATCAAATTTCAACAGGTTATGAGCCCCGAGCTGCTTGAATTGCAGCTTGACAACCTGAGATCTACACAATTACAACTATGATTACTGTAAGTGTTTATTTAAAATTGTAAACAACACATCAAACAAAGTGATAAACAATGCGATAAACAACACTGCAATAAAGCAATGTGATAAACAATACGTAACAACATAGCATTCAACAACAACGAAATGGACAATCTATACATATCATCGTCATCAGCAACAAGATCGACAAGATTACAGTCTAAATCAAAAACAGACAACAGATATCAAACCCTTGATGATGACGAAGGATTGGATAGCAACCATCAGAGCAATATTGCATTTAGTCTCGATCGACAGGAACAGATAGCTACAATGATCAGAAATCAAGAAGATAAATTAGACATGCTGGCAACCCTAATGGGCGAATTGATGGCAAAAATCGACAAAACAATCACATCATCTAGCATGCTAACCAATTAGAATACAGCTACAGAAGGCAACATGCCATGACCATCACCATCACCAACAACATCAACAAAGCTTAATGATCTGGCAAAGGAGTACCTGAGATCGATCAACAAATTCAATGGATCAGGTGGCGCACCCAGATTGTTTGATTACTTTGATGCCATAGAGCAATTTATCACCAGCGCCAATCTATCAGTACAAAAGGAGGAATTCAACACAGTGATTAGTAAGATTACAGGCAATGCTAGAATGTGGCTACAGAGGCATGTGAACACATCGGAAGAATTTGATTCATGGAATGAGCTTAAAGAGGCTATGATGCAAAAATACGCACCAATGGAACAATTGTTATGAATGCGCAATAAGCTTGTGATGATAAAGCAAAAAGGATCGATTGAAGATTATAATAATGCATTCAACCGAATTATGATGCAAATCAAAGACATGACCGACACAGAGGCTATACCGCAATATCTCCAGGGTCTAAGCCCCAGATACCGGGAATTAATACTTGCGCAGAAGAATATGCTGACAATGCTGGAGGCTTTACAACTCGCATGCATCAGGTTCGACCCGGATAGTAAATAAAGGCGCAACGAAGCCCACGCGACAGACCAAGGTGGCTACCGAGGTGGCGACTGAGGTGGATACTGAGGCAGCGACCGAGGTGGCTACCAAGGTAGCGGTCGCAACAATCGAGGCGGAAGCGCTGGACGAAGCCAAGGCTACAACAATGATAACGGAAATAATCGAGGAAGTCATAATAACAGAGGTGACCGAGGCAGCGATCGTGGAGCCAATCAAGGCGAGAATTTTCGGGGACACCCTTGGAAATGTTACATCTGTGAGGGAGAACACAGAATATTTCAATGTAACAAATTTAACGATTAGGTAAAAACAGAAAAAGAAAAAGAAAAGACTAAACCAAGAGCCGAAGCAAATCTAGCAATTGGTGCTATCATCGATTCGGGCACCACGTAACATATATTCAACCAATTGGAGCTTTTCGAGACGGTGGCTAAGCATGACGGCTTGGTCACATGTGCAGGGAATGAGAAATTACACACAACACACATTGGGACAATTGAGCTCGATGACGAGCTGAAATTATGGGACATCTTATATGTACTGGAGATCACCAGAAATTTAATATCTATGCAGGCATTGACATGTGACGGAAATGATATAACCTTCAAGAGCGATGGATCAGTAATTAAAATTGGCATGGATTACAAAGAAATCAAAATCGGACAAGCCGATGGCAACCTATTTCATTTATCGACATCACCGGAGCTAGAGCTAGAAGCAAACATCACCAATTCCAACATAGCCGATTCCAAGATTGCAAACATTGCCGATTCCAAGATCGATGACTATACATTATAGCATCACCAATTAGGCTATCCAGGCCGAAACACTCTGCAATCAATCAACAAATTTGTCACAGGGCTCAGAGATGTGCAGCTGTTAACCAGAATATACGCCGGGTGTGAACATGCAAAGTTACACCACAAGCCTTTCAGATATGCGAAAAATCGATTGATGAAGCCTATCGGAAGGGTGCATACAGATCTGTGTGGGCCAATGCCCACGCCATCAGTCAATGGAGCAAAATATATATTAACATTCATCGATGATGCCACTCGCTACATTACAACATATTTTATTGACAACAAAAGTGATACATTTGATCGATTCCGGACATTCAAGGCATTCGCTGAGATGCAATCGGGCTGAAAACTCAAGGTTCTTCAATCAGATGGAGGAGGAGAGTATATAAACACCGAGATGCGTGAATTTTTAATCAAAAACGGAATTCATTACAAAATGATGACGCCGGATACGCTGCAACAAAATGGTGTAGCCGAACGATATAACCGGACATTGATGGAGTCAATCTGGGTAGTTAAAATTACTGCCGGCATACCTGATGAACTTTGGGTGGAACTTGCTATAAGTGCTACATACTTACGCAACCGATTGCCAATGTGAGCCAATAAGGAGAGTGCTTCACCATTTGAATTATAGCATAGTCACAAGCCTGATATCAGTAACTTGCGTGTCATATGGGCTGACACATATATGCATATTCACAAGGGAAAAAGGTCGAAACTGGTGCTCTGATCCAAAAAGCTTAAAATGATTGGCTATCATGACGAAAAGAAGGCATACAGGCTCTGGGATCCAACCAATAGGAGGATAGAGATCAGCCGCGACATTACATTTGATGAATCTATTATATTAAAATCCCCAATAATTGTCAACCCAGAAGATCGAGAATATATCATTGAAGTGATCATCGGAGAACGCAAGATTGATGAAAAAAGGGAATATCTGGTTAAATGGCTAGGCTATGATGATGACGACAACACCTGGGAGCTAATCAAACAATTGATCGACACTGAAGCTCTACAAATTTGGCAAGATCGGATGTCAGAAGCTAATTTAATTGAATCAACCGATGACCCAATGACCTACAAGAAGGCAATTTCTCTGCCTGACGCAAAGTTTTGGGAGGAAGCGATCAATCAAGAGCTTAAATCACTTAAGAATAATGACACGTGGACAATTGTACCTGAAGTGCCTGCGGGACGCAAGCCGATTGGATGCAGATGGGTATTTAAAAAGAAACTCAACACTGATGGATCGGTTGCCAGGTACAAGGCGAGATTAGTTGCCAAGGGATATTCACAACAGCAAGGAATTGATTACGATGAAACATTTGCTCCTGTGGCGAAATTCACGTCGATCAGGGCACTTTTATCGATCGGAGCAACCTTAAACTTAGAAATTCACCAAATGGACGTAAAAACTGCGTTCCTGAATGGCGATCTTGATGAAGAGATCTACATGACGGTACCTGAAGGAATCGACCAATCGGAGCTGTCACCGAGAGCTGTGTGTAAGCTCAATCGATCACTGTATGGACTAAAGCAATCACCTCGTATGTGGAATCAGAAGATCGACAACTATCTCAGCCAATCAAATTTTACAAGACTACAGTCGGATCACAGCATTTATCTAAGAAGACAAGACGATCAATATCAATCGCTGATAATTATTGCCATATATGTCGACGATCTACTAATTCTGGCCGACTCGATGGAAACGATGAACAAATTCAAGGCGGAACTTAGCAACGCATTCGATATGATAGACTGTGGTGAAATTAAACATTTTTTGGGTATTCAAGTCATGCGCGATCGGAAGACACACACGATCACAATTGATCAAAGCCATTTCGCCAATCAAATCATTACAAGATTTAACATGATGGACACCAAGCCAATCAGTACACCCCTTGATCCATCCATTCAACTCAAAGCTGAAGGAGGAAAATCCGCAGACCAAAGTTTATTTAGACAAATGATCGGCAGCATAATGTACCTGATGATCGGGACGAGACCTGATCTAGCTGCTGCTGTCAGCATCATCAGTCAATTTTCGGCCAATCCAATGCAAGAACATCACCACGCCCTCAAACGATTACTAAGATATATTAAAGGAACAGCCAATTATAAGCTGTGCCTTGGATGCGATCAGGATCTAAGACTGATCGGTTTCAGCAATGCTAACTGGGGAGGAGACATTAATACACGACGATCAACCACGGGATATATTTTCAACCTATCAGGAGGAGCCATCAGCTGGTCAAGCAAACGCCAAGCAACCGTTGCTCTATTAACAACTGAGGCAGAATATATGGCATTAGCTCATGCAACAAAGGAAGCCATTTGGCTACACACCCTATTGGATGAGCTAGGATATTTGCCGAATTGTGCAACAACCTTATTTGAAGACAACCAATCAGCAATCGCCCTCGCCAAAAATCCAATTAATCACGCTCGATCAAAGCATATCGACATTCAGCATCACTTTATTCGAGAGAAAGTTGAATCAAAGGTAATAGATATCGTTTACATGGCAACAGATGAAATGATAGCTGATGCATTAACCAAGCCACTTGCGCGACCAAGACTTGAAACATTGATCGCAAAAATGGGCTTACGTAACTAACATTATTTCTTTAAAAATTTTATATTCTTTATCACGTCATTCTTATCACTCAAGTAGTATTTTATATATAATAATTTGCAGTGAATGTACTTCATGGATGACATTTGTGATGTACAGTTGAACACTATTTTTCTTTTTTTATTCATTTATTTTATCAAGATATATCAAGCAGGGGGAGTGTTGTAATTATTAGCTTATTATATCTCTTCTATCAATGATCGATGCATCAACGATCGATCATACGTCACTCAATTGTGGCTTAGACGATCTTTGTTTGTAT
>RBNK01000534.1:0-24421 GCA_003990785.1 Endogone sp. FLAS-F59071 | reverse complement strand
GGTAGAAAGAGATGGCAAGATCAAGAGCTTCTGGAGTTATCGCATTCATATCTCAGATTGTTCGCTGATGCTTTGGGTCTCCACGGAATGTACAGTCTTAATGCTGGACTGAATGTAATAACCTTGCATGTAATAGATCACTTGAAAAAAGTGTTTGTGAATAAATAACAATATTTACTCAGTTGGATATTACTTAACAAAAATATAAATCTTGTGTGCTTATAGAAATATTAATATATTGCAAATATAATGTAATAATTTAGTACTATACCTAATTAGGGAGAAGGTTTCAGATAATGCAATTTTCTGATCTCTTTTTTTGTGACTGTTCTACTGAATGTTTTACTAGCAAAAAGTTTTATAAGTATTAGAAATATTGATTTCTAGCTAGCCAATCAGCTTAGTTTAGCTTTTTGTATAAATAACCCCCCATTTCCTATTAAATAAAAGTAGTTCCTTTTAAGTCTTGAGATATTCTAATAACAGTCAGTCATAGTAAAGCCTGAAAAGTATAGTATACAGCTATTAGTAAAGATATATAGAATATGGGAATAGTGCTCTTATTATTTAGAAGTTTCTTAATATATATTTATAGTACTAATAGTATTTTTAGTACATTTGTCATAATAATAATAAGTTTTTACTATATTAGTTGAGTTTTATAAAATTGTTACTTATTTTAGTAAGTATTATGAAATTTTAGACTTATTATTCCTAATTAGGTTATTTCAAATTTTCTGAACCTATTTGATAATCTAGAGATATATAAACTTAGTTACTATTATGATAAACTAAAATATATCAATACTATGATAAATATACTAATAATAGGTTGCTCTACATATATATCAGTTGAGAATGCTCAGAGTGTTAGATGCGATATCTCTCTTTGCATATTCTTACTATAGTTATATACTATACTCTTTAGGCTTTACTATGTCTGATATTGAGATATTTTAAGACTCTGTACAAACTGATTTATTTAGATAGAAATAGAGAGGGTATTTATATAAATTTGAAGAACTAAAGAACAACTAATAAAGACTTCGCTATGAAAATACAATCCAATCATTGCGAAGAATATATAATGACTTTGGTAGCAGTATTTTGTAGAAATAAAAGTCATCAAGCAGAAATAAAAGTTATTAATGACTAAAAATGGAAAGGTATAGAAGGTTACAGTAACTCCTAAATCAAGTATAATATAAAATTCATAAAAATTAGATATTTTAGAAGTTGGCCATCACATCTGAGAGCTCAACTGGGAATGTTTTATCCTTGAAACTAAAGAGCAACAAGGCAATTTCTTCTTCTATAACTTGACAGATTTGAGCAATTTCAGCAAAGGTTAGTTTAGAAATATCAACGGTTTTTTCATAAAATCCTGAAAGAAGCCATTCATAGCCTAGGAAAAGTACATAGGTCTTGTCAACCATATCTTTTATAAACTTAGATAGCATCATTTCTTGCTTTCTATTTTTGTAATGCAGACTTTGAGCTCATTCTTGATGGAACCAGATCATAATATTGGTTGCATGATTTTGATAGCATAACTACTTATAGTACTGCTAGCTAAGTAGAAGGTATTTTTCAGAGTCTTTCTCTTGGTCAAGGGGCATCTAGTTGATAGTCTCAGATCTCTTCATCAGTGCTTCTTTCATCACTTTTTCTATGTCCTTTTTAGGGCTGTGTTTGTTGAGTATAGTAGATCTTAACCTTACTTCAGTGAACTGAGGTAGAGAGGATAGAACTATTGAGTCTTCTAAGCTAAATTGTGCTTTCTTTTATAGCCTGTATATAGTATGGTCCTTCTTACTTTGGTTGTAATTTAGCCGACCATGATGATTCTATAACATTTCAGTATACAAGAACTTGATCTCTAATATGCAAAGGGGTTGCGTTTGCCTTCCTATTTTGACTTATTTATTATCTCTCCTATACTTTGTCAATAAATATAAATATCTTCTTTCAGATTAATTATAACTGTTGAAATTTGATCTTCGAATGTGTTTGGAGTAAAGAGCACACTGGCTTATGAAGCCAATATGCATGTATTTATTAATGCTAATTTATGATTGGTCGATACAAACAAAGATCGTCTAAGCCACAATTGAGTGATATAGCATCGATCATTGATATGAGAGATATAATAAGCTAATAATTTCAACACTCCCCCTGCTTGACATATCTCGATAAAAAATAAATAAATAAAAATAAAGAATAAAAATAAAATATTCAACTGTATATCACGAATGGCATCTATGAAGTACATTTACTGCAAATAACTATATGTAAAATACTACTTAAGTGATAAGAATGACATAATAAAGAATATAAAAGATTTTAAAAAGTTAGTTACATAAGCCCATTTTTGCAATTAACATTTCAAGTCTTGGTCACACAAGTGGCTTGGTTAATGCATCGGCAATTATTTCATCTATCACCATGTAAATGATATCTATTACCTTTGATTCAACTTTCTCTTAAATAAAGTGGTGTTGAATATCGATATGCTTTGATCGAGCATGATTAATTGGATTTTTGGCAAGGGCAATTGCTGATTGGTTATCTTCAAATAAGGTTGTTGCGCAATTCGGTAAATATTCTAGCTCATCTAATAGGGTGCGTAGCCAAATGGCTTCTTTTGTCACATATGCTAATGCTATATATTCTATCTCAGTTGTTAATAGGGCAACAGTTGGTTGGCGTTTGCTTGACCAGCTGATGGCTCCTCCTGATAGGTTGAAAATATAGCCCGTGGTTGATCATCGTGTGTTAATGTCTCCTCCCCAGTTGGTATCACTGAAACCAATCAGTCTTAGATCCTGATCACGTCCAAGGCACAGCTTATAATTGGCTGTTCCTTTAATATATCTTAATAATCGTTTGAGGGCATGGTGATATTCTTGCATTGGATTGCTCAAAAATTGACTGATGATACTGACAGCAGCAGCTAGATCAGGTCTCATCCCGATCATCAGGTACATTATACTACCGATCATTTGTCTAAATAGACTTTGGTCTGCGGATTTTCCCCCTTCAGCTTTGAGTTGAATGGATGGATCAAGGGGTGTGCTGATTGGCTTGACATCCATCATATTAAACCTTGTAATAATTTGATTAGCGAAGTAACTTTGATCAATTGTGATCGTATGTGTTTTTCGATCACGCATGACTCGAATACCCAAAAAATGTTTAATTTTGCCATAGTCCATCATATCAAATGCGTTGCTAAGCTCCACCTTGAATTTGTTCATCGTTTCCATCGAATCAGCTAGAATTAGTAGATCATTGACATATATGACAATAATTATCAGTGATTGATCTTCTTGTCTCCTTCTTAGATAAATGCTGTGATCTGATTGTAGTCTTGTAAAATTTGATTGGCTGAGGTAGTTGTCGATCTTCTGATTCCACATATGAGGTGATTGCTTTAGTCTATACAATGATTGATTGAGCTTATACACAGCTCTCGGTGACAGCTCCGATTGGTTAATTCCTTCAGATACCATCATATAGATCTCTTTATCAAGATCGCTATTCAGGAATGCAGTTTTTACATCCATTTGGTAAATTTCTAAGTTTAGGACTGCACCAATTAATAAGAGTGCCCTGATCGATGTGAATTTCACCACGGGAATAAATGTTTCATTGTAATCAATTCCTTGCTGTTGTGAATATCTCTTAGTAACTAATCTCACCTTGTACCTGGCAACTGATCCATTAGTGTTAAGCTTCTTTTTAAATACCCATCTGCATCCAATCGGCTTGTGTCCCGCAGGCACCTCAGGTACAATCGTCCACGTGTCGTTATTCTTAAGTGATTTAAGCTCTTGATTGATCGCTTCCTCCCAAAGCTTCATATTAGGCAGAGAAATTGCTTCCTTGTAGGTCATTGGGTTATCAGTCGATTCAATTAAATTAGCTTCTGACATGTGATCTTGCCAAATTTGTAGAGCTTCAGTATTGATCAATTGTTCGATTGGCTCCCAGGTATTGTTGTCATTATCATAGCCTAGCCATTTAACCAGATATTACCTTTTTTCATCAATCTTGCATTCTCTGATAATCGCTTCAATGACATATTCTTGATCTTCTGGATTGACGATTGTTGGGGATTTTAATATAATAGATTCATCAAATGTGATATCGCGGCTGATCTCTATCTTCCTATTGGTTAGATCCCAGAGCCTGTATGCTTTCTTTTCGTCATGATAGCTAATCATTTTAAGCTTTTTGGATTGGGGCACCAGTTTCGATCTTTTTCCTTTGCAAATATATATGTATGCGTCAGCCTATATGATGTGCAAGTTACTGATATCAGGCTTGTGACTGTACTATAATTCAAATAGTGAAGCACTCTCCTTATTAGCTCGTGTTGGCAATCGGTTACATAAATATGTAGCACTTGCGACAAGTTCACCCCAAAGTTTGTCAGGTATGTCAGCAGTGATTTTAATGGCCCGGATCGACTCTATCAATGTCCGGTTATATCGTTTGGCTATACCATTTTGTTGCGGTGTATCTGGCGTCATTATTTCATGATGAATTCTGTTTTTGATTAAAAATTCACACATCTCAGTGTTTACATACTCTTCTCCTCCATCTGACTGGAGAATCTTCAGTTTTCGGCCCGATTGCATTTTAGTGAATGCCTTGAATATCCGGAATCGATCAAATGTATTACTTTTGTTGTTAATAAAATATGTTGTGATGTAGCGAGTGGTGTCATCGATGAATGTTAATATATATTTTGCTCCATTGACTGATGGCGTGGGTATTGGCCTGCACAGATCTGAGTGCACCCTTCCGATAGGCTCTATCGATCGATTTTTCGCATATCCGAATGGCTTGTAGTGCAACTTCGCGTATTCACACCTGGCGCATATTTTGATTTGTCCGGTTGACAGCCGCACATCTCCAAGCCCTATGATAAATTTATTGATTGATTGCAGAGTATTTCGGCCCAGATGGCTCAGCTGGTGATGCCATAATATATAGTCATCAATCTTGGAATCAGCAATGTTTGCTTCTAGCTCTAGCTCTGGTGATGTCGATAAATGAAATAGGTTGCCATCGGCTTGTCCAATTTTGATTTCTTTATGATCCGCGCCAATTTTAATTACTGATCTGTCGCACTTAAAGGTTATGTTATTTCCATCACGTGTTAATGCCCATACAGATATTAAATTTCTGGTGATTTCCAGTACATATAAAATGTCCCGTAATTTCAGCTCATTGTCGAGCTCAATCATCCCAACGTGCGTCGCGTGTAGTTTCTTGTTCCCTGCACATGTAACCAAGCTGTCATGCTCAGCTACCGTCTCAAAAATCTCCAATTGGTTGAACATATGTTGTGTGGTACCTGAATCAATGATAGTACCAATTACCAGATTTGCTTCAGCTCTCAATTTAGCCTTTTCTTTTTCTGTTTTTACCCAATTATTGAATTTGTTGTATTGAAATATTCTGTGTTCTCCCTCACAGATATAACACTTCCGAGGGTGTCCCCGAAAATTCCTGCCTCAATGGGCTCCGCGATTGCCGCCTCGGTCACCTCTGTCATTATGATGATCTCCTTGATTATTTCCGTTATCATTGTTATAGCCTCGGCTTCGTCTGGCGCTTCCGCTATTGTTGTTATAGCCTCGGCTTCGTCCGGTGCTTCCGCCTCAGTTGTCGTAACCACTGCCTTGGTAATTGCCTTGGTAGCCACCTTGATAGCTACCTCAGTCTGTCATGTGGGCTTCGTCATGTTTTTATTTACTATCCGGGTCAAATCTGATGTATGCAAGTTGTAAAGCCTCTAGCATTGTCGGCATATTCTCCCATGCAAGTATTAATTCCCGGTATCTGGGGCTTAGACCTCGGAGATATTGCGGTATAGCTTCTGTGTCAGTCATATCTTCGATTTGCACCATAATTCGGTTGAACACGTCATTATAATCTTTGATTGATTCCTTTTGCTTCATCATCATAAGCTTATCATGCATTCGTAACAATTGTTTCATTGGTATATATTTTTACATCATTGCCTCTTTAAGCTTATTCCATGAATCAAATTCTCCTGATGTGTTCACATGCCTCCATAACCATATTCTAGCATTATCTGTAATTTTACTGATTGCTACATTGACTTTCTCCTTTTGTACTAATAGATTGGTACTGGTGATAAATTGCTCTATGGCATCAAAGTAATCAAACAATCTGGGTGTGCCACCTGACCTATCGAATTTGTTAATCGATCTCAGGTACTCCTTTGCCAGATCGTTAAGCTTTGTTGATGTTGTTGGTGATGGTGATGGTGATTGTATTTGTATTTGTAGTATGTTGCCTTCTGTAGCTACGTTCTGATTAGTTGGTGTGCTAGGTGATGCGTTTGTTTTGTCGATTTTTGCCATCAATTCGCCCAATAGGGTTGCCAGCATGTCTAATTTATCTTCCTGATTTCTGATCATTATAGCCATCTGTTCCTGTCGATCAAGGCTAAATCCAATATTGCCCTGATGGTTGCCATCTAATCCTTTGTCGTCGTCATCAGGGGGTTGATATCTGTTGTCTGTTTTTGATTTAGACTGCAATCTTGTCGATTTTGTTACTGACAACAATAATGTGTATAGATTGTCCATTTCGTTATGTCGCGTCATTGAATGCTATGTCATTACATGTTGTTTATCATATTGCTTTATCATGGTGTCATTTGTCATGTTGTTTATTACGTTGTTTGACACGTTGTTTACAATTTTAAATAAATGCTTACTGTAATCGCAGTTGTAATTGTGTAGATACTATGATTGCATAGATCTCAGGTTGTCAAGCTGCAATTCAAGTGGCTCGGGGCTCATAACCTGTTGAAATTTGATCTTCAAATGTGTTTGGAGTAAAGAGTGCACTGGCTTATGAAGCCAATATGCATGTATTTATTAATGCTAATTTATGATTGGTTGATACAAACAAAGATTATCTAAGCTACAATCAAGTGACGTAGCATCGATCATTGATGTGAGAGATATAATAAGCTAATAATTTCAACAATAACCTGCTAATGTCTTATATTACATAAGCTTACAGACAATCATCATACATTTTAATATCTTTTTCAGAATGATGGAATTCTTGGTTTAGCAATCTCCCATATACAAGCTCGAAGGGGCTGAACTTTGTTAATGCCTGACAGATGGTTCAAACTGCAAAAAGGGCACTATCAAGATAATGGTCCCATGATGCTTCTTGATTGATAATTTTTGCTAGGATATTCTTGACTATCTAGTTAGTATATTCAGTTTGATCATTTCCTTGTGGGTGATATGATATTGTTCAGATGTGCTTAATATAGTAAGTCCACTTAAGTTCCCTGATTAGCTCATTTAGAAACTCTGTGCCTTAGTCACTGGTTATTTCCTTCAGTACTCCATATCTACAGATAATATCAGTATGTAGAAACTTGGCTACTGTTTGCATATCTGCATCTTTAACTGCTATTACCTCCAGATATTTTATAAAGAAATCAACTGCTAAAATGATATATCTCTTTCTTGTTAATATTACTGGTATGGGTCCCATAACATCTATTCCAATATATGAAAATAGCTCAGCCTTGATGGTTGCAGAAGTAGCTCAGAGCATGTCTTTTACTCTTACCCATTTTTAGTATATGTTGTAATTTTATACAAAGTTGGTTATGTTGTCTTGCATTCCAAGCTACCATGCTGAATTTCTAAGTCAATATAAAGTATTGTCCTAGCCTACATGTCCAGATAACAGATGATTGTATGCCAATAATAAAATGTTTGATATGTCCTTCTCCTGAATTACTGGAATAATATGTCCCTCCTTTTTACAATATAATAAATTGTCTTGAATTTTATACTGTCTACCCATAGTTAATAAAATATTCTTCATCCAATCCTCTATATCTTCTCTGATTTCCCTCCTCATCAACCAAATTACTAAATTGTAGTATAGTGTTGCATTCATTGCTACACCCCACCTTGAGCATCTAATAATGGTATTCTACTAAATATGTCAGCATTCTGGTTTGTCTTTCCTTTTCTGAATTTTACTGTGAAATTGTACTCTTGAAGCATTATAATTCAATATATATATATTCCACTTAGATTGGGTCTGTTGAACAACTATTTAAGCACTAAATGGTCCGTGATAACTTTAAAATGTCATCTGATGAGGTAATATCTAAACCACTTGACTGCCTATACAACTGCAAAACACTCCAATTTGGTTGATTTGTAGTTCTTCTTAGCACTACAGATTTCTCTGCTTGTATAACAAATTACTTATTCTAGGCCTTTGATATTATCTTGCAAAAAGATTGCTCCTACTCCTATTGTACTTATATCAGTATACAGCTTGAAAAGCTTTGTTTAGTTTGGTTTTGCTAATATAGGTGCAGTTTCTAAGGTCTTCTTTAATGTATTAAGTGCCTCTTGTTCAAGTTCATTTTGTTCTTCATTGATTTTCACCCAATTGTAGCTTTTTGTAAGAGTTGCATACAAGAGTTTAGCTAGACTTGCGAAATTATATATATATTGATGATAGTATAAGGCTAGTTCTAGGAAGGTGCACATCTTCATTCAGTTTATAGGTTATTTGAATTTAGTAATGGCTTCTACTTTGACTAGATCAGTTCAGATTCTTTCTTTGTTGATAATATATCTAAGCATCATAACTTTTTCAGCAGTGAATATTGTGGTGGACTAAAATATTCTAACAGCAAAATATTCACTGTAGCATATCTTAGGGGTCTTAGCGGATTATGCGGTAGCGGCTTGAAGGGTGGGGTGAATGACTGGTAGGAAAGTGTATTATATAGTGAATGTAATGTAATAAGCTTTGTCACAAATAAACTTCTCTTGTTTTGAGTCCCTTGACTCTCTCTAACTATTGCTTAGTCCCAGACTAAGGTTTCAGTATCCCTCGGGTTGTCTGTAAGAAGCTTCCTTAGCTTGTTGCAGTCCGAATTTTATTGATAATTGCGAGCGGAGTATTTATAAGAAATTACAAGGTGCTATATGGGCAGCTACCCAGGTTACTACTTGAATTTCTGATTGGCTTGGCTAAATATAAGGTACAAATTGATTGGCTAAGATATAATAAATGATATATCAGGTTATAATGTAATTGGGTGACAAAATAATATATCAGATCGAAATACTATTTTAGGTTATAGTGTGATTGCAGATCTCAGCAACGTTACAAGTCTCAGCAATGTTACAAGTCTCAGCAACGTTACAAGTCACATGACTATGATTAAATTGTATGTCGTTACAAAATGTTCCGTCACATCTCCTTCCTTTCTGCGAGTTAGACTTCAAGGTATAGTTCTAACTCGGAGAAATCTCTTTGTAACTGTTTTACCTCTTCCTCTAGCTCCTTCATATCATTCTGTGTCAGTTGATTTAGTTGGTGCATATTGCACCAAAAGTGTTCAAAGCACTAGGCTTGTGCTTGAATAGTTGATAAATCCAATCAGCCATTTTTGCAGTGTAGGTAGGGAGTGCTCCTTTGAGGGCTCATTGACAGATTTCTCTGTCCTTCTGGTTCCAGATATGTTCAATTTCCTCATCCCAGAGTTGTGTGATTCGATAGTATTCCTTCTATTTATTGATTCGCACCAGGTGTTACCTCCTTTGAATGTTGCGTACAATTGATCGGGTCTTCTATAAGGTCGATCCTTCTATCTCCTCAAGGTCTTCCAAAGGTTCTATATGTCGGTAGGCCTCAATCAGGCTGACTCAGACTTCATGGAAGTTGTTCTATTAGGGTATGATATTTCTTAAGGCAGTTTCGGTGGACAGTATAGAGTAAGATTGTTCCTGTTATTTTTTGTAACTGATACTGTGACGGAACATTTTGTGACGACACACAATTTGATCATGTGAAATCACAGGTCATGTGACTCTCAACAATGTTGAGAGTTGTAGCATTGTTGAGACCCATAGTGATGTTGAGATCCGCAATAACACTATAACCTAAAATAGTATTTCGATCTGATATATTATTTCAATGCCCAATTACATTATAACCTGATATATCATTTTATTATATCTTAACCAATCAATTTGTACCTTATATTTAGCCGAGCCAATCAGAAATTCAAGTAGTAACCTGGGTAGCTGCCCGTATAGCACCTTGTAATTTCTTATAAATACCCCGCTTGCAATTATCAATAAAATTCGGACTGCAACAAGCTAAGGAAGCTTACAACAGACAACCCAAGGGATACTGAAGCCTTACTCAAGGAGTAAGCAATTGGATAGTTTTGAGATTCTAACAGATACACTTTATTTGATCGATCACACTTAATTCTTGCTAGTTAACACCTACATTGACACCCTTCTTAAGACGCTACCGCATAAACCGCTAAGACCCCTGAAACATATTTTCTGCGCTTGCTCAATTCTGAGTATTTCGCCGTTAATATATTTTAGTCCGTCATAATTGGTGCCGACTGGCAGGAAATCAATCGACACATCAACCAATTTGTTACCTATATTGCGTAACCGAACTTGCCGAAACCCATAGTGGAAGACAAAAGCAAGAACGGCACTACCACCGCCACCGACTATATTACAACAACTACCTAGGAGAAGACCTCAAGAAGACGAAGAAACCATGACAGACAGACTACCTACCTTTTACGGATACACCAAAAAATATGTTTGAGAATTCCTAGATAATTTAGAAAGCTACTTCGCAGCCAAAGGAACGGTCAGCACCCAATGGTTATCTATCCTGGCCGCCCAACTTAGAGGACCTGCAAGAGAAGCATATCGTGTGGCCCTAATGGATGTAGCAGCCACTGGACTAGGAGGATTAATCCTCGCAGCCACAGCAGCAGCTGGAAATAACCCTCCTACCGTAATATTAGCTACTGCTCATTGGGATGTTACAAGAGCTTGGTTAGAAGAGAAGTATTTCACTGAACAGAAGCGAGAATCGATCAAAGAACAGCTATTCAATATGAAGATGTCAATCAATCAATGCCCGGAAGATTGGGTTAATACCATTGATCAGTATATGCAACTCTGTGGAGAAACCAGCCCAGTTGTATGAGAAATGGTGTTCATGAACAGCTTACTCACAGACATCCAACACTATATCAAGAGGTTTGGCCCTTGGAGTATGGAAGAGAAAGTCAGGATGGCACAGGCCTTTTGGGATACCGAAGCAGGACATTCAGCATCCCTATATAACAAGCTACCACAAGACTTATGTAGGAAATTCAGCACTGGAATACCTGTAGTCCAAATGGTATCAGCATCAGCTGAACCACCTAAGGAGGATACTATCAAACTGACAGTCATGGCAAAAACAGGAAAAATGACTCATGAGGACGAAATGGAGAAGATTACCAAGATGTTCTCAGAAATGACAGCACATATAGCTGACCTTGAAGCCAAGGTAATCCGCCAGAACAGGCAACTAAGAGGAACCTTTGTCGCTGAAGAACGCAACAAAACCGAGATAAACTGCTTCCTCTGCAGAAGACGTGGTCACTTTGCCAAGGATTGCCGAACCAGGAGTTGGAAGGAAGGAAGGGAGAAAGAAGAAGTGAAGAAGGCCGACCATGCCAACGTAGTGCAAGAAATTGAAGAAGAAGATGAAGAATTTGGCGAAGAATACCTGGAGGCCTACCCGGTTGAAGCAGTCAGTCGCACTACCACTAGGAAGACTCCCTACCCAAGAAAGAAGCCGATCCAGGAACCCGAAGTTATCATTGAAAAGCCTAAGAAGCTAACACAAAGGCAACAATTAAATGAGGATCAATGGGACAAAGCCTTCAAACAAATAATGCAACCTGGCAAGATAGTTACTTCGACCACTGATGAAGAAATGACGGATCAGGAAGAAAACAAGGAGAAGAAGCCTAGGAAGGTTAGGGAATTCGAGTACGACCCATGGAAGGATATTGTTAGTTAGAAGGCAAACATTACTTTCAAATAACTCTTCCAGATTGCACCGTCAACAAAGCAGAAGGTGAAAACACAGATTACCAAAACCAAACCAACCATCCGATTCGAGGAAGTTAACACCGCCGAAGAACAAGAGGAGCGAACCTATACCTCATCCACCTATGCACAATGCAACATTGGAGGATTAGTATGCTCAGTCATTATTGACACTGGAGCAGGAGTCAGTATCATCACCAAGCATTTCCTAGACCGCCTAGAATGGAATATTGATAAACCTGCCACCTCTACTTTGGTCGTCACAAGTGGGAAAAGCAGCATACCCCTAGGAGTACTCCGAGAAGTACCGGTCCAGTTTGGAACAGAAATCATACCCATCAGAATGGTGGTCACCGATGCACAATCCTACAATGCTGTCTTAGGCAACAGTTGGCTAAAGAAAGCTAAAGCCCGAATTGACCTGGATGTACAAAGGTTAATCTTCGTCAACCATGGAAGAAAGTTCAGTGTACCTTTGGATATTCAGAAAGGAGTAGTACCGAAACTTACTTAGAGGCCAGAAGACGAAAGTGACACAGATGAAGAAATAACCCCTGGACAGATGCACCTCAATTTGGTGGAAGAAGAAGAAGCAAATGTGGTGATCAATAGTGAATACCGCCGCCTAACGCCTTTGGAGAAGAACCAGTTGATTGAGTATAACATAAGGAATACTAGATGTCCATTTTGTGAGCAATGCATCTATTGCGCTGAAATGATGTGCACTTGCAGTGATATGAAGTTAATACCTTACCAGGATACCTTGGAGATGCACCTGCCAACAGAGAAGAAAATTAAGAAACCAAGATTGCTGCAGACCCGCCAAAGGACTTCACCCTCCATGAATCATAGGCCGTATGATGGAAGGAACCCTCACCCATTTGCAGACAACACTGGAGAAGTATGGGATTGTTTCTGGATAAATATTGGACACATTGGCAAAGGACACCTTTGGGAAAATCGTAATGTCTATCTGCAAGGATGCTATTGGGATGAAGTCAATCCCTATAATCTTTGGGAATGCGAAAACTGAGTCAGATATCCAGATGAACCATATGACATCAACTACCACAGAACTTGGAAGGAATGTTATGATTGAGAACAAGAACAGATGATACCCGAAGAGAATGAAGATGAGGAAGTATCTGAAGAATGGAGCAATGAAGTTTATACTACTCAGATGCCTATCGAAATCAGAGCCCTGTTTCAGGAAGATGATGAAGATGATGGACCTATTCTGATTGAAGAAAGTGACTCAGACTCAGAAGAAGAAATCATCGCACTGGAGGAAATAGTTCACCCCAATGAACGCATCAGCATGTGCTATTGGTGGTGGAAGGACTTGTGGCAGAACCTACCACAAGACACAACTCATGAATGGTGGAAGGAACCAAATGTCCCCACCTTCGAAGAAGTATTTACAGTTGAAGAAAAGGATACAGCAACCCGAGTTAAGAAATTGACAGAAAGCGCAATCGTACCGAAGAGAAAAACCGAAGGAGCTGCAGGATATGACCTATACACGGATGAAGACTACACTCTAGAACCGAAATCATCAGCCTTCGTAAAAACTGGAATTGCTATTGCCCTACCACCTGGACAATGTGCGCAAGTATAGGTAAGAAGTAGACTCTACCACAACTCTGGAATAGGAGCATTCCCCGGATTAATAGACGAAGATTATAGAGGAGAAATCAAGGTTGGACTGGTTAACCATAACCACAGCCAATTCAAAGTATACCAAGGCGACCGAATTGCTCAGATGGTGATCGTCAAGTGTGAACAGCAACCTTTAAAGGAAGTAGAAAACTTAGAAGAAACACGACGTGGAAGGAAAGGATTTGGATCAACTGGACAAGCAAATGTGATAATGGAAAGACTGAATGACCAGGAAAGTACTAAAAAGCACATCTACTCCCTCAACGAAAACCTGTTACCGAATCAAAAGAAACAGTTGCAAAACCTACTGAAGGAGTATAAGGATATTATCGCAATCAGTTTCAAGGACCTACCAGACCAAGCCTTTTTCATGCACCATATTGATACAGGAGACACCAAACCGATCAAACAGGTACCCTACAGATTGCCAGCCAACTATCATGACTTCGTACGAAAGCATGTTCAAGAGCTATTGGAGTCAGGAGTGATTGTACGATCGAAGAGCCCTTGGGCATCACCTATCAGTATAGTACCGAAGAAGGATGGACAGAGAATAGTTATTGATTACCACAAATTGAACTCAGTCACCAAGAAGCACGCATACCCGATCCCGCACTCAGAAGACTTACAAAACATGTTGAAAAAGGCGCAAATCTATTCAACCTTGGATCTATGGGCAGGATATAATCAAATCGGAATGACACTTGAAGCATAGGAGAAGTCAGCATTTGTTACACCATTTGGACAGTACGAATTCACAAGAATGTCCTTTGGACTTTGCAATGCACCCGCCACCTTCCAGGCTGTAATGAATGAGATCTTCTATGACTTGATTGGACATGGAGTAATTGTGTACATCGACAACATCAACATTTACGCAGAAAACTTCGCAGAATACATGGTGATCCTGAAGGAAGTATTTGAACGACTTAGGAAGCATGGACTAAGGATCAAGCCGACAAAGTGCTACTTTGGACAGAAGAAAATCGAATACCTTGGATTCATAATTGACAGAGGAGAAATCCGCCCGGACCCAAAGAAGACCGAGATCGTCAAAGCCTTCCCAACTCCATAAGATAAGATGGCCTTACGAGGATTTTTAGGACTGGTCCAGTTCTATAAAAGGTTTATCCCTGGTTACTCTGAAATTGCCGCACCTTTGCACATGTTGCAAAGAAAAGGAAGAGCATGGGAATGGACATCAGCTGCACAAACTGCCTTCAACCTGATCAAGGAAGCACTTACCCATGCACCAGTTATGGCAAAACCGGATCTCACAAAAGTATTCAAGCTGTATACAGATGCATTGTCATTTGGACTCAGAGCAATCTTGGCACAAGATGATAAAGACGGAGAACATGTGATTGCTTATGCAGGACGAGCCACCTATGGAGCAGAACCTTCTTATGGAGCCACCCAACTAGAATGTGTAGCAGTTGTTTGAGCTGTACAACACTTTCGCCACTTCCTGATTGGAAAACAGTTCACCTTGATAACAGACCACTCAGCCCTCAAATGGCTTTGGAACAAACCGAATCTGACAGGAATGTATGCATGATGGCTAGCTATACTACAGGAATACGACTTCACGATGCAATACAGAAAAGGACGGAATCATCAGAATGTGGACACCCTCTCATGCCTACCCCAATTTATCTGAGATCAACACCCCGAACTAAAAAGAATATACCTACCCAATGAACACTGAACTCTATAATGGATATTTGAATTACCTCAGTAACCTAACCTTTACTGGGACGACGGACGAAAATGATCAACGGCTTATATGGATAACGGCACTCAACTATTTTATCAAGAATAATATACTTTACTGACGACACAGAGGACAAATATGACTTGTAGTTCCTGAACACAAAAAGCAGATGGTACTTCAGGCCTCTCATGACCATCAGCTGGCAGGACACATGGGCGTAGATAATACATATCAATGATTATCAGAAAAATATCATTAGAAGAACATGTATGAAGATATTAGAGAATATATTAGAAGATGTGACACTTGCCAGAAGAGGCGCAGAGGAAAGAAAATCAAGACCTTACAACCGATTGTACCTGGAGGACCCTTTGAACATATTGGAATAGATATTGTTGGACCGCTACCAAGAACACTTAGAGGAAATTGATATATCATAGTAGCAGTAGATTACCTAACCAAGTACCCCGAAGCAAGAGCATTGCCCCTTGCAGATGCCCTTAATATTGCACCTTTTATCTACGAAGATATTATCTGCCACCATGGAATACCTTATGAAATGACCTCCGATCAAGGAACTGAATTCATTAATGAATTCATGCAGATATTGATGCAACACTTTGGGATCCGCCAGATAAAGACTACTGTCTACCACCCTCAAGGAAATGGACTTACCGAATGAATGAATCAAACCATCAAGAACACAATTGCTAAAATAGTACAATCACAAGGAGGAGATTGGGACTTGTACCTGCCTTCTGCCTTATTTGCACTACGAACAATGAAACAGGAGACAACAAAGTTCACCCCTTTTGAGCTTGCTTACGGAAGAAAAGCTCATCAGCTGGTAGATCAAGTAATGACCACCCCGGAACCCAGCCACACCTCCTGGGAAAAGCAAATCGAGCATTGTGTGACAAAGGAAATCCAAGAATTACACAATGTCCGAAACAAGGTAAGAGAATTTATTGCCATTGCACAAGATTGACAAAAGAAGAATTATGACAAGGAACACAAGGAAACCGAGAGGTTGAAGATTGGTGACCAGATCTTACTATACCGGAACATAGTAGAGTCTTCATGGTCAGCAAAATTGGACTCAAAATGGGAAGGACCATACTATATCGCCAGTATAAAAGGAACTACGTATCAGTTATGAAAAACGACAGGAATGATCCTACCCTATACTGTCCACCAAAACCGCCTCAAGAAATATTATGCCCCGCTGGAACAACTTCCATGAAGTCCGAGTCAGCCTGTTCGAGGCCTACCGACATATAGAACCCCTGGAAGACCTTGAGGAAATAGAAGGATTGACCTTACAGAAGACCCGATCGATTGTACGCAACATTCAAAGGAGGCAACACCTAGCACGAATTAATGAATGGAAGAAATACTACCGAATCGCACAACTCTGGGATGAAGAAGTTGAACATATCTGGAACCGGAAGGATAGAGAAATCTGTCAACGAGCCCTCAAAGGGGCACTCCCTGCCTATAACGTAAGAATGGCCGATCGGATTTATCAACTATTCAAGCACAAGCCCAGTGCTTTAAACCACTTTCGGTGCAGTACGCATCAACTGAATCAGCTGACACAGGATGAAATAAAGGAGCTAGAGGAAGAGGTAAAACAGTTATAAAGAGATTTCTCTGAGTTAGAACTGTACCTTGAAGTCTAACTCGCAGAAAGGAAGGAGATGTGATGGAACATTTTGTGATGACACACAATTTGATCATGTGAAATCACAGGTCATGTGACTCTCAACAACATTGAGAGTTGTAGTGTTGTTGAGACCCATAGCGATGTTGAGATCCACAATAACACTATAACCTAAAATAGTATTTTGATCTGATATATTATTTCGACGCCCAATTACATTATAACCTGATATATTATTTTATTATATCTTAACCAATCAATTTATACCTTATATTTAGCCGAGCCAATCAGAAATTCAAGTAGTAACCTGGGTAGCTGCCCGTATAGCACCTTGTAATTTCTTATAAATACCCCACTCACAATTATCAATAAAATTCGGACTGCAACAAGCTAAGGAAGCTTACAACAGACAACCCAAGGGATACTGAAGCCTTACTCAAGGAGTAAGCAATTGGATAGTTTCGAGATTCTAACAGATACACTTTATTCGATCGATCACACTTAATTCTTGCTAGTTAACACCTACATCGACACCCTTCTTAAGACGCTACCGCATAAACCGCTAAGATCCCTGAAACGTATTTTCTGCGCTTGCTCAATTCTGAGTATTTTGCCATTAATATATTTTAGTCTGTCACAATACATAGTTCCTTTTATACTCACAATGTAGTATGGTCCTTCCCATTTCGGGTCTAATTTTGCTGACCATGAGGATTCTACTATGTTCCGTTATAATAAGACTTGGTCACCAATCTTCAATCTTTTGATTTCCTTATGTTCCTTGTCATAATTCTTCTTTTGTCGATCTTGTGCAATGGCAATAAATTCTCTCACCTTGTTTCGGACATTGTGTAATTCCTGAATTTCCTTTGTTACATGATGCTCAATTTGCTTTTCCCAGGAGGTGTGGCTGGGTTCCGGGGTGGTCATTACTTGGTCTACCAGCTGATGAGCTTTTCTTTCATAAGCAAGCTCAAAAGGGGTGAACTTTGTTGTCTCCTGTTTCATTGTTCATAGTGCAAATAAGGCAGAAGGCAGGTACAAGTCCCAATCTCCCCTTTGTGATTGTACTATTTTAGCAATTGTGTTCTTGATGGTTTGATTCGTCCTTTTGGTAAGTCCATTTCCTTGAGGGTAGTAGGCAGTAGTCTTTATCTGGCAGATCCCAAAGTGTTGCATCAATATCTGCATGAATTCATTAACAAATTCAGTTCCTTAATCGGAGGTCATTTCATAAGGTATTCCATGGCGGCAGATAATATCTTCATAGATAAAAGGTGCAATATTAAGGGCATCTGCAAGGGGCAAGGCTCTTGCTTTGAGGTACTTGGTCAGGTAATCTACTGCTACTATGATGTATCAATTTCCTTTAAGTGTTCTTGGTAGTGGTCCAACAATGTCTATTCTGATATGTTCGAAGGGTCCTCTAGGTACAATCGGTTGTAAGGTCTCAATTTCCTTTCCTCGGCGCCTCTTCTGGCAAGTGTCGCATCTTCTAATATATTCTCTAATATCTTCGTACATGTTCTTCCAATAATATTTTTCTAATAGTCATTGATATGTGTTATCTACACCCATATGTCCTGCCAGCTGATGGTCATGAGAGGCCTGAAGTACCATCTGCTTTTTGTGTTCAGGAACTACAAGTCATATTTGTCCTCTGTGTCGTCAGTAAAGTATATTATTCTTGATAAAATAGTTGAGTACCGTTGTCCATATAAGCCGTTGATTGTTTTCGTCTGTCATCCCAGTAAAGGTAAGGTTACTGAGGTAATCCAAATATCCGTTATAGAGTTTAGTGTCTATTGGGTAGGTATATTCTTTTTGGTTCAGGGTGTCGATCTCGGATAAATTGGGGTAGGCGTGAGAGGGTGTCCACATTCTGATGATTCCATCCTTTTCTGTATTGCGTTGTGAAGTCATATTCCTGCAATATGGCTAGCCATCGTGCATACATTCCTGTCAGATTTGGCTTATTCCAAAGCCATTTGAGAGCTGAGTAGTCTGTTATTAGGGTGAACTGTTTTCTAATCAGGAAGTGGCAGAAGTGTTATATGGCCCAAACGACTGCTACACATTCTAGTTGGGTGGCTCCATAAGAAGGTTCTGCTCTATGGGTGGCTCGTCCTGCATAAGCAATCACATATTCTCCGTCCTTATCATCTTGTACCAAGATTGCTCCGAGTCCAAATGACGATGCATCTGTATACAGCTTGAATACTTTTGTGAGATCCGGTCTTGTCATTACTGGTACATGGGTAAGTGCTTCCTTGATTAGATTAAAGGCTGTTTGTGCAGCTAACGTCTATTCCCATGCTCTTCCTTTTCTTTGCAACATGTGCAGAGGTGCGGCAATTTCAGAGTAACCAGGGATAAATCTTTTATAGAACTGGACCAGTTCTAGGAATCCTCGTAAGGCCATTTTATCTTGCGGGGTTAGGAAGGCTTTGACAATTTTGGTCTTCTTTGGATCCGGGCAGATTTCTCCTTCATCGATTATAAATCCGAGGTATTCGATTTTCTTTTGTCCAAAGTAGCATTTTGTTGGCTTGATCCATAATCTGTGTTTTCTAAGTCATTCAAATACTTCCTTCAGAATCACCATGTGTTCTGTGAAGTTCTCTGCATAGATGTTGATGTCGTCGATGTACACAATCACTCCATATCCAATTAAATCATAGAAGATCTCGTTCATTGCAGCTTGGAAGGTGGCGGGTGCATTACAAAGTCCAAAGGACATTCTTGTAAATTTGTATTGTCCAAATGGTGTAACAAATACTGATTTTTCCTGTACTTCGGGTGTCATTCTGATCTGGTTATATCCTGCCCATAGGTCCAAGGTTGAGTAGATTTGCACCTTTTTCAACATGTTTTGTAAGTCTTCAGAGTGCAGGATTGGATATGCATGCTTCTTGGTGACTGAGTTCAATTTGCGATAGTCGATAACCATTCTCTGTCCATCCTTCTTTAGTACTATACTGATAGATGATGCCTATGAGCTTTTTGATTGTATGATTACTCCTGACTCCAGTAGCTCTTGAACATGCTTTCGTACAAAGTCATGATAGTTAGCCAGCAATCTGTAGGGTGCCTGTTTGATTGGTTTGGCATCTTCTGTGTCGATATGGTGTGTGAAGAAGGCTTGGTCCGGTAGGTCCTTGAAACTGATCGCAATAATATCCTCATACTCCTTCAACAGGTCTTGTAACTGTTTCTTCTGATTCGGCAACAGGTTTTCATTGAGGGAGTAGATGTGTTTCCTAGCATTTTCCTGGTCATCCAGTCTCTCCATTATCACATTTGCTTGTCCAGTCGATCTAAATCCTTTCCTTCCACGTCGTATTTCTTCTAAGTTTTCTACTTCTTTCAAAGGTTGTTGTTCGCATTTGACAATCACTATTTGAGCAATTTGATCACCTTGGTAGACCTTAAATTGGCTGTAGTTGTAGTTAACTAGTCCAACCTCAATTTCTCCTCTGTAGTCTTTATCTATTAATCCAGGGAAGGCTCCTATCCCAGAATTATGGTAGAGTCCACTTCTTGCCCATACTTGTGCACACTGTCTGGGTGGTAGGGTGATAGCAATTCCAGTTTTTACAAAGGCTGATAATTTTGGTTCTAAGGTGCAATCTTCATCTGCGTACAGATCATAACCTGTGGCTCCTTTTGTTTTTCTCTTTGGTATAATTGCACTTTCTGTCAGTTTCTTGACTCGAGTTGCTATATCCTTTTCTTCAACTGTAAATACTTCTTCAAAGGTAGGGACATTCAGCTCCTTCCACTGTTCATGAGTTGTGTCCTGAGGTAGGTTTTGCCACAAGTCCTTCCACCACCAATAGCACATGCTAATGCATTCATTGGGGTGAACTATTTCCTCAAGTGCGATGATTTCTTCTTCCGAGTCTGAGTCACTTTCTTCAATCAGGATAGGTCCATCATCTTCATCATCTTCCTGGAACAGGGCTCTGACTTCAATGGTTGTCTGAGTAGTGTGAACTCCATTACTCCATTCCTCAGGTACTTCCTCATCTTCATTTTCTTTAGGTATCATTTGTTCTTGTTCTTGATCATAGCATTCCTTCCAAGTTCTGTAGTAATTGATATCATATGGTTCATCTGGGTATCTGACCCAGTTTTCGCATTCCCAGAGGTCATAGGGATTAACTTCATCCCAGTAGCATCCTTGCATGTAGACGTTGCGATTTCCCCAAAGATGTCCTTTGCCGATGTATCCGATATTCGTCCAGAAACAGTCCTACACTTCTCCAGTGTTGTCTGCAAATGGATGAGGGTTTCTTCCATCATACGGTCCATGATTCATTGAGGGTGGAGTCCTTCAGTGGGTCTGTGACAATCTTGGTTTCCTGATCTTCTTTTCTGTCGGTAAGTGCATCTCTAAGGTATCTTGGTCAGGTATCAACTTTGTATCACTGCAAGTATACATCATCTCAGTGCAATAGATGCATTGCTCACAGAATGGACATCTAGTATTCCTCATGTTATACTCAATCAACTGGTTCTTCTCCAAAGGCATTAGGTGGCAGTATTCACTATTGATCACCACGTTTGCTTCTTCTTCTTCTACCAAATTGAGGTATGCCTGTCCGGGGGTTATTCCTTCATCTGTGTCACTTTCGTCTTCCGGCCTCTGAGTAAGTTTCGGTACCACTTCTTTCTGAATATCCAAAGGTACACTGAACTTTCTTCCATAGTTGATGAAGATTAACCTTTGTGCATCTAGGTCAATTCTAGCTTTAGCTTTCTTCAACCAGCTGTTACCCAAGACGACATTGTAGGATTGTGCATCAGTGACAACCATTCTGATGGGGATTATTTCTGTTCCAAACTAAACTGGTACTTCTCGGAGTACTCCTAGAGGTACGCTGCTTTTTCCACTTGCGATGACCAAGGTAGAGGTAGCGGGTTCATCAATATCCTATCCTAGGCGGTCTAGGAAATGCTTAGTGATGATACTGACTCCTGCTCCAGTGTCAATAATGACTGAGCATGCTAGTCCTCCAATGTTGCATTGTGCATAGGCGGATGAGGTATAGGTTCGCTCCTCTTGTTCTTCGGCGGTGTTAACTTCCTCAAATTGGATAGTTGGTTTGGTTTCGGTAATCTGCATTTTCACCTTCTGCTTTATTGACGGTGCTATCTGGAAGAGTTGTTTAAAGGTAATGTTTGCCTTCTGACTAGCAATATCCTTCCATGGATCGTACTCAAACTCTCTAACCTTCCTAGGCTTCTTCTCCTTATTTTCTTCCTGATCCATCATTTCTTCATCTCTGGTAGTTGAAGTAACTGTCTTGCCAGGTTGCATTATTTGTTTGAAGGCTTTGTCCCATTGATCCTCATTTAACTGTTGCCTTTGTGTTGGCTTCTTAGGCTTCTCGATGACAACCTCTGGTTCCTGAGTGGGTTTCTTTCTTGGGTAGGGAGTCTTCCTTGTGATAGTGTGGCTGACTGCTTCGATAGGGTAGGCCTTGTTGAAATTTGATCTTCGAATGTGTGTTTAGAGTAAAGAGTGCACTGGCTAATGAAGCCAATATGCGTGTATTTATTAATGCTAAATTATGATTGGTCGATACAAACAAAGATCGTCTCAGCCACAATTAAGTGACGTATGATCGATCATTGATGCATCGATCATTGATAGAAGAGATATAATAAGCTAATAATTACAACACTCCCCCTGCTTGATATATCTCGATAAAATAAATGAATAAAAAGAATAAAAAATAGTGTTCAACTGTACATCACAAATGTCATCCATGAAGTACATTCATTGCAAATTATTATATATAAAATACTACTTGAGTGATAAGAATGACGTGATAAAGAATATAAAATTTTTAAAGAAATAATGTTAGTTACGTAAGCCCATTTTTGCGATCAATGTTTCAAGTCTTGGTCGCGCAAGTGGCTTGGTTAATGCATCGGCGATCATTTCATCTGTCGCCATGTAAACGATATCTATCACCTTTGATTCAACTTTCTCTCGAATAAAGTGGTGCTGAATGTCGATATGCTTTGATTGAGCATGATTAATTGGATTTTTGGCGAGTGCGATTGCTGATTGGTTGTCTTCAAATAAGGTTGTTGCACAATTCGGCAAATATCCTAGCTCATCCAATAGGGTGCATAGCCAAATGGCTTCCTTTGTCGCATGAGCTAATACCATATATTCTGCCTCAGTTGTTGATAGGGCAACGGTTGCTTGGCGTTTGCTTGACCAGCTGATGGCTCCTCCTGATAGGTTGAAAATATATCCCGTAGTTGATCGTCGTGTGTTAATATCTCCTCCCCAGTTAGCATCACTGAAACCGATCAGTTTTAGATCCTGATCATGTCCAAGGCACAGCTTATAATTGGCTGTTCCTTTAATATATCTTAATAATCGTTTGAGGGCATAGTGATGTTCTTGCATTGGATTGGCCGAGAATTGGCTGATGATGCTGACAGCAGCAGCTAGATCAGGTCTCGTCCCGATCATCAGGTACATTATGCTGCCGATCATTTGTCTGAATAAACTTTGGTCTGCGGATTTTCCTCCTTCAGCTTTGAGTTGAATGGATGGATCAAGGGGTGTACTGATTGGCTTGGCATCCATCATGTTAAATCTTATAATGATTTGATTAGCGAAGTGGCTTTGATCAATTGTGATTATGTGTGTTTTTCGATCGCGCATGACTCGAATATCCAAAAAATGTTTAATTTCGCTACAGTCCGTCATATCGAATGCGTTGCTAAGTTCTGCCTTGAATTTGTTCATCGTTTCCATCGAGTCAGCCAGAATTAGTAGATCATCGACATATATGGCAATAATTATCAGTGATTGATATTGATTGTCTTGTCTTCTCCTTAGATAAATGCTGTGATCCGATTGTAGTCTTGTAAAATTTGATTGGCTGAGATAGTTGTCGATCTTCTGATTCCACATACGAGGTGATTGCTTTAGTCCATACAGTGATCGATTGAGCTTATATACAGCTCTCGGTGACAGCTCCGATTGGTCAATTCCTTCAGGTACCATCATGTAGATCTCTTCATCAAGATCGCCATTCAGGAATGCAGTTTTTACATCTATTTGGTGAATTTCTAAGTTTAAGGTTGCTCCGATCGATAAAAGTGTCCTGATCGACGTGAATTTCGCCACAGGAGCAAATGTTTCATCGTAATCAATTCCTTGCTGTTGTGAATATCCCTTGGCAACTAATCTCACCTTGTACCTGGCAACCGATCCATCAGTGTTGAGTTTCTTTTTAAATACCCATCTGCATCTAATCGGCTTGCGTCCTGCAGGCACCTCAGGTACAATCGTCCACGTGTCATTATTCTTAAGTGATTTAAGCTCTTGATTGATCACTTCCTCCCAAAGCTTTGCATCAGGCAGAGAAATTGCCTCCTTGTAGG
>RBNK01000533.1:2500-24422 GCA_003990785.1 Endogone sp. FLAS-F59071 | reverse complement strand
AAAAAAAAAAGCGTACAATTCCCGCTCTCCCTCCCGCTAGGGTACCGCTTCAACGTCCTCTCGAACGCCCTCGGCGCCGGCAGCTCGCTTCCTGTATGGAACGACCAACGACCTTCCACTGCCGGCGGCTCGGGTACCGCAGGCACGAATGATGGCGGCGGTGGAGATGCCGAACGCTTCGGCGGGGTGACCATTGGGAACGAGTTTCCGAGCCCCCCGGGCCGGCTGCCTCGTGCAGGAGGGGGCGGGACATCGTCGCCATCATTGATGAGGGATGGCTGCGAAGGGCGGCCGGGTGGTGGCGGGCGGGCGCGGCCCGGCGGCGGAGGCGGCGTCTCAGCTCGCGGGGGTGGCGGCGGCGGCGCGGACGCGGGTCTATTTGGTGTGGAGGTGGATGTCGACGGCCTTGCTGGGGTGGGGGGGGCGAGGCCACCCGGTTTCCGCGCCGGTGGTGGTGGTGGGGCGGCAGCTTTTCGCGAAGGTGGAGGTGGGGGGACGGAGGACCGTGCACCGGCGGCGGGAGAGCGACTGGGAAGTGCTGGTGGTGCCTCAACCGTGGATAAAGGACGAGATGGTGGTGGTGGCGGCGGAACAGCAGATCGGTTGGGTACTGGTGGGACGTTGAAAGACCGAGGCAATGTGTTATTTCCGCGTGAGGGCAATGTCGGAGGGGCTGCGTCCTCGGCAATGATACCACTGGCACGAGAAATAGTGTTCGGTGGTTTCGAGGCGCCAGGACGTCCAGGAGGCGGTGGCGGTGCTGAAGATGCCCCTATAATTCATAGAAAATAATATTAGACTTAACATTCTTGTGATGATTGGTATCAACCAATCCGAGAATACAACCGTTGCTTTGCCCCGGCACTAACAAAACCTCAGGCTCTTAACTATGAAATACAGACAGCTTACCTTTCTTCAAAGTCGGCACACCTCCAGCGAAAATCCCTCCCAACCCGGGCGGTGGTCCGCCGGCACTCGCTCCTCCTCCGCCGGGCACAGGAGGTCTCGCCAACCCCGATGTCGACGATGCCGACGATTTAGTTCCTGATGCAAGATATGATATGAAGAAAGTGTTGGTTGAGAAGCAAAAGACTGTGTTGGCGCTGTCTGCTGGGAACCAGAACAATGGAAGCCATGGCTAGATGAGGTAGCCCATGAGAGTTGAATCTCTTCGCCAAACGAGATGTGCCACTTTGAAGCCCTGTAGTGCAAGGATTCAAATCTCATGCAGTACTCTCTCGATCAGTCGCCCCCCAGACGTGGAGAAAAATGGCAGCTCGATCCCGCGCGAAGTCACAGAAGCTTACCATCGATAATGGGGGAGGAACGATCGTTTGTAACGGTTTTTTTCAATCCTTTTCCCTTTTGAATCTGTTGTAGTAGCTTGTTATCCATGTGATGTTTGGTATGTGTAGGGAGAGTGTGCAACAAAGGAACTAATCTATTTACATATTTATTGTGACGTAGCATTTTGCCTTTTTGGAAATTAATCCACCTAGGCTTCCATGCCAAGCTACGCCAAGCACGTTCGGCTTCACCAACACCAGTCAAATTATCTCAATTTTCTGCGTGCTGACACATTAACCTGCCTCCTGCGGCAACCACAAGCTTGCCAGCACATGACGCTCAAATAACATGGGACAAGTTCTCTGATAAAGTGACATATCATGTTTTTGTTCCAGTCATTACATCGTCGTGCTATGCCAAATTATTGTTAACGCCCTAGTTTCTCACGAGCCATTCGTAATATCACCATATAGAAGAGAAACCGCAACATTTCGGCGACCCTATCTTTGATCATAAACATGAGCCCGTGGTTGAAGAATCCCTTGGTGATTTGTGCTTGCATACCCTGTATGAATGAAATTCGCGTGTCAGATCAGAGTTTGGAGGAAAATAAGTAGCCTAATGTATAATGGCTTCATTTCGAGGGCCGAAAAACTCACCCTGTACAATCCAGCAATACCCTCTCGCCTCACTGTTAGCCTAATGACATCTACCATTCCGCCACTCCCCGCCTTTTGTTCCTCATTTCCGTTACTGCTTTCACTCAAAACCATATTTGTCTTTGTGAAGATAAATGGATACGTAAGCGCTGTGGCTAGGCTCTTGGATAAGGCGGAGAATAGGAATGTTTGGAATGCTGTCAACTGATCCTGTTTCCGTAGTTTGAGGAAGGCGCGTTTGATTTGTTCAAAGAAGAAGTAGGTGAGCGATGGGTTGCTAACGAGGATGGCAGAAGCACGGTATCCTGCATAAAATAACAAAACGTGGATCAGGAAAAATATAATGAGGAGTAGAGTGTTCAGTTCAGCTAAATAAGCTAGGCTGATTCATTCAACAGAAGAAGGGAAAAAAAAAAAAAAAAAAAGTCGCATGCTTACCCGTCCAAAACCCGGTGATTCCCTTCTCATTCCAAATATTTCTCAGTATCCCCAGCATCGTCACATCAGCTCCCTTTCTACCGCTACTCAACCCGGCCTGTTGCCTCGTGGTTACATTCCCGACTGGCGTGGTGAAGAATCTAGATATGAGACCAGCTTCCGCACCCAGGAAGAGTTCCTGCACGATCCCAAGCCTCGGATCCTTGCCCGCGCGCAGCTTCCGATACTCCTGTACGTCCCGCAGCGCTGAGTAGCAGTAAAAGTATATGAAGTTGGATAGCACGGTCGCGAACGTGTCGGAGGCGAGACCCGCGTAAAGGCCGCGGAGACCACCTTCCTTGCGGTAGATATGCACAATGGTCCCGACGAGAGTATGCTTCTTTTCCTCGGGGAGGGGTTGACCATCTTCTCCAGATTTAGCTGCTTTCTTTTTTTCGATTTGAAGTCGGGTGGTGGATCTGTGTGGATGGTTAGCATGGTTGAGCATTCGCGTGAGGAGCGTGTTATAAGCTTGTAAAGCTAAAGGTGTTAATGGGGCCTCTTACATGTCAAGAGGATAAACTATGCAATTTGCTATTGCCGAGCCTATGGCACCAGCAAGAGCATGGCCGACTGGCGGTAGCTTGTAGGAATCGTAAGTTTGCTCTGTGTTGGCCATGGTGGAGTGGAGATGGGAGTGTGATGCGACGGAGGCTAGTGGCCTTGTGATTGTGAATATGGCGCACTTAGTATTTTAGTGACGTCTTCATTTCAACAATAGGTATATAATAATGTGCTCGATCGATTATTTAATTTGAGAGAAACACATAATCCTAATGTCTATTGTCTACACACGCCAGCTGTTCATCATCGGACCTTAGCGGCCGCCACACCAAGCTCGGATGCTCTACTGCATCTATCTCGCGGACGAACTCGCGCGGCCCCGGCTCCTGGAGCGCCTCGCGATACTCGTCGAACCATACGCGGCGCGCACCTTACGATGCACATGCGGCGTGCTTCGGCGTAGGCCAGCAGTGCATCAAGAAATCCCGGAAACGCGAAGAGGGCCACGTAAAGGTCGGGACGAAATTGAAACAATGTTATGGCGTGTGTCAAACGTTTGAGAGCCTTGCGCGATCGAAAGAGCCATAAACAGGTCAGCGCGCAAAAGGAGTGTCATCGGGATCGTTATCTGGACATAAGACCAGCGGCCGGGTTCTGAGGAAGCGATGGCGATGGACTGCACATCGAGATGAGTCGTGTTGTTGAGAAGATGGTAGAGCCGGAGGCGGTGAGGAGTATTGCGAATGGGAAAGTAATGTTCATGTGTTTGAAGCGCCATCGCGTGTGACGGACGACAGGCGCAGAGAGAGTAGAATCTCTAGGTAGATATCAAGGATGTAATACTGTCAGCTCTAGTGGGATTTGGACCATACAGTTCGGCATAGTAAGTTTTTTTTTTTTTTTTTTTTTTTGATAAGTAAATACCATCAACACGAGGAATGCATCGTGCAGCAGTTAGCTGCTCGACATATGTCATATGTGAGGAAGCCGTAACACCGTACAACCAATTTTTGTAGAGGGCCAAGATGTAACGAATCCAAGAAGGCGAGAGCAAAGCAGCAGTTTGACGTCAATGATGCGCGAACGAGTGTACAATCACCTTCCACCTTCCTTGAAATGGAAATGGATGTCTACAAGGTGAATCATACCTTATTTGGAAATTGGGATTTCAACAACGCGAACGCATTCGTAAGAAATGTAAGCATTAAAGAAATAGGCCTATAATGGATTTATAGCTTGTTTTCGTAAGAGGCATTTCGGGCCTGGCCATGATGTAATCCCCTCGCTGCAGTGTCCAACTCACAGGTTTATAAAACTTGGTATACATTACACACTAGAGTCCAGAATTAAAAATAAAGTATTAACTATCAAATAGTTGCAATTTCCTTATAATAATAGTTTTTACAGAGAACCTATCGGTTAGAGTATTAACAGTTAACGCTTATATTTAATAATAATAGATAGCCTAAAGTATTGTTTGAATAAAATGAGGTTTTTTATTTTATTTTATTTATTTTATTTATTTGTTTTTAATTTTTAATTTTTTTTTTGATAAATTAGGTGAATAATTAGCTAAGCTTGTTAAATAATATTATAAAAAAATCTTTATATTAATTGATAAACTAAGATAATTCTATTAATATAATATATCAAATAATTATAAAACTACACATATGCTAACTAAACAGAGTTGTGGCTTGTGCGGCTTGGCCGCAACGCCACTGGCTTGGGGTGGCTCGGCTTGTGCGGCTTGTGCGGTTTGTGGCTATCGCGGTCTTATCTATTACTCATAGAAGCATAAATAGTTAAACATGTTTCTAAATTGTATCAATTCTGTCAGTTTTCTTATAAATAGTCTTAAGTTATTCCTTTTATATTCAGAGTTACTCCAGATACCACCGAATGTTATGCTATCCATTAATTAGTACGAGCTCATAAAAGTTGAAGACTAGAGGACTGATTCGTCACCAGCCTCCCGAAAAGTATCAAGAGCAGTTTGAAGAAGACAGGAATGTTTAGCAATCTGGCAATAATTTTTTGGCACAAGGCAGGAGATGATTGACAATTTGAAATTGTTTCAATTCGCTTGGGAAATGAACTAAGATAAGCTTTTTTATGAATAAAAATTGGAACACTGCTTTCTACACGTTATCGTATACAATCACTTGAAACTCTGAAACTCAAACTCCGAGCCAGAAATAACGGCGCGAAGCTAACTTTACCAATAAAGGACAAAAAAATATAATACAAAATGGAAGAAAACCTATAACTCTAGCTTTGTAATGCATTGTTCAGTTTGATATAATTGGGCTCAACCTTGCCAGTTAAAAATGTTTCCACTATATAAAATCTACGATTGCACGCATTGTACGGTTGTGGTTGCGGTTAAATGCGCTTCGACGAACTCACGGGCGGCATCGAGTGTGATGCGGCCGGTCTCGACCATGCGCGCCGTAACATGGGCGATAGAGTGCGGCGGTGCGCCGGCGGCGATGGCCATATTACGGGCATGGAGCGACATGTGGCCCTTCTGGATGCCTTCAGTAGTGAGGGCGCGGAGGGCTGCAAAGTTTTGAGCGAGGCCGACGCAGGCAAGAATCTGATGTAGGGTATCGCGAGTGGTAAAATCAGCATTCGTAATTAAAGAGTCTCAAGCATTTAAGAGACTAGATAAAAGAAGCTTATTAGACTTACCATGGCCAACTCCCTCGAGTTGGGCGACCCCATCAGTCCTAGTAGATATTTATACACAGGATTGGTGTTCAACACGCCGCCCTTTGTTCCCACTGTTAATGGAACCTCGATCTCACCGCAAAATACCATCCCCTTTTCTCTCTCTTTCTCATCCTCCATTTTGGTATCTTGTGCATCCTCCCCCTCGACCTCCTCGACCCAGTACCTCGTCAGAGGCCGGTACCTCCCTTCCATGCTCGTCCACGCGTGCACCGCCGCCTCAATCGCGCGCCAGTCTTGCCCAGTCGCGATGCACACGGCATCGATTCCGTTCATAACACCCTTGTTATTTGTGGTGGCACGGAAAGGGTCGTCCTCTGCCCATTCGTAGGCTTCGAGGATACCGCGCGCGACAGTGGTGCCGGAGTACTCTTTGTAGCGGAGCTTAGAAAAGGGAATGCGGAAGGAAGCCTATATGACAATAGTCGCGCAGATAACCTTGATGTTAGTGACTCTTGGTTTCTAATATATATTCCAGATAAATGTACTTGGAAACTCAATAGAAAAGTGGGTACACGTACCTTTGCCATTCTCTCAACACACAAATTACTCACAATCCTCACCCCTATTCTGCCACCCGTCAACTCCGCCAGCAGCGGCGCCACACCCTCAGCCACAGTGCTCGCGCAATTGGCGCCCATCGCATCGCACACGTCAATGTGTAGATGCACCACCAACCACTCGCTCTCCTTGCTTTCCGCCTCCGCGCCCCGCGCCGACGCAAACGAGTGCTTATGCCTTGGGTTGGGATTGGGTCGTCTCTGCATCCTCCGTACAAGTACGTCTACAACTCCCCCTCCACGGGACACCATATTGGTGATAAATGTGTTAGCGAATTTGACGATGGCGTCGTGCTCGTGGTGGAGCGCCTCGACAGCCCGGTCCATGGCGGGGACGTCGAGCAGGACGACCTGCGCGGTGATCATGTTGCGCTCGGGAGAGGAGACAGTGAAGCCGCCGCCGTGCTGGGAGATGGTTTTGGCGGCCCCAGAGACGCCAGCAACTACGGAGGGCTCCTCAATCGCCATGGGGATAACGAGGGGTTTACCATCGATGATGAAGTTGAGAGCAAGGCCGACAGGGAGGCCAATTGTTCTGTAGATGGAAAGAACATAAAGAATAATTAGCAAAGTTTGAACCACAATCGCTGAGGGTCAAAATTCAAGAATACTTTTCTAAAGGATTCTTAGCCGATATAGCCGACATAGCCAATTATGATGAGTCTACTAATACATGTATCAGAGACGAGAACTGTGCTTACCCGATGCAATTTTCGACCATATTGTCCGCAATATCCTCACTTAGTCCATTGATCGGCCACACGTCATCCTTGTCCTCGAAATTAACATCTTGCCTCTCGACGACTACACCATCCAGCCAGGTCTTGTATTGTTTATGCTGATATTCACGACCACCCATAAGCTTCAGTGATAGTGACTCACTCCTTGACCACTCGAGGCTGCCATTCGATCCAGCGCTGTTACTAATAGATTTCAAAGGTGTCGCGGGATTATCTCTGCCTGAGAGATCTTGGGGCAAGGTTGGCTGCAAGGTACGAAGAGCCGAGGACGGCAGCGCAGACGTGCGTGTGGAGGGATTTCTCGGATAGTGATTTGCTGGTTTGGCAAAAAGCTTTGGAAAGGCCGCCTTGACCATGTTCTGACGATCCTTAAGCGTTTTTTTGTAGAAGCCTGACCAGGAGGTAGGGTCGGCAGGCGGGCTTGGCGCGGGTGGCGCGGGTGGCGCAGGCAGTCGGTTCTTCGCAAATTCATTTTTGAAATATATCTGAAGGTCCTTGAAGGTTACGTCTTCGGGGAGATCGAACATGATGAAAGCCTTAGGAAGGGAGGAGAAGAGAAACAAAGAGAGAAAAATCAGTCCGAGCATCGTCGTAAATTTAAATTTCTAGACACGTGACCCAACCGGCTATCAAAAAAGGAATGTTGCACCATTTGTATACTAATATTATTGTGCTAAATGTAGAATCAAAGGCTTGGTCATCCGGCAACAATCCGCAGGCTTAGATGGTTCAAGCCCCCCCGACCAAGTGTGCAAGCCCCACTCTGGCAGTACATCACATGAAACGGTCGCATACGTTTTGCAACGAGTTCCGTACCCAGGTTCATGGGCGACCCTTTTTTAGTTTACACCTGACAAAAGCAAAACCGGATGCTGCTACATGAGCGTTATAAAAATAAATCACTACAGGAGTAGATTCGACTCTGGCACCATGGCATTCGTCTCCTGCAATCGACGATTGATCCACTTTTTTTTTTTTTTTTTTTTTTTTTTTTATGAATGTCATAGTTACATCTTAGCGTTCGACACAAAGCATGTTGGAAAAAAACGGGTTAGACTGCCTACTTTGGGCTCTGAGTATATAGATTCTTAGATCACCACACCACATATATACAGCAAATTAGCAAATTACATAAGATTCTTGTTTACGTACACTATGCACTCATAATAGCACAAAGGCCCTTGATGATCTTCGTCACGCGTCACAGGAAAGCCGACCTAAAAATCTTTGGTCCTGACCTATCGCAGCGGTTTTTTTTTTTTTGACATGCATACCTCACATCTTTTTTTTATTCCCTTCAGCGGATAGTGGTGCCGTCAAAATTTTAAATTCAACCTAACTCTCGCACCTTTGTCAATTTCTAGTGAGAAAGAGAAAGGGTTCGCTGTACACAGCAAACAAAAACCTTAAGCAAAAGGCACACATGATTATTCACATAATTAAAGAAAAATACTCTCTGCAGTAAGGATATGCACCGGGGTGATTAGAAACCTTTTTTGTTTTCTTTGTCGTGAACCAAGATAGTGGGCTTACAATAATTATATCACTTATTGACGGTGGGCACGGAGAAATGCCAAATTAAGGTGGCCATCTGATGATCCGCCAAGCACAAACTGACAACAGTGTATATAGGAAGAAGTAGGCACGTTAATCATAGGCCTAGGGGGAAAATGGCCCAGCAGCTGGGAAGACCGGGAGGCTGCTCCGCCGAAGACTCCGCACAGAAACGATTAAGATTAACAAGGGTGTTCAAAGCGCCCCGACCCCGCATCATGTTTTTTCATGGGTTTAATCTCCTTTACTTTATTTTTCCCGGTGTGAACTTGAGCAACGCTATTGTCATTGTTCTGATATTCCGACCCTTCTCTTAATCGTTAAATTATATATTCCTCGTAGAACTTATGGCTATCAATGCTATATCGGGCTTCTTACCGACTATTTTATTTTTTCCTACCAAATAAAAATCCTCCATGTTAGATCTATGTTGAGTAGATACGTATGCAATTAAAAGCTTTCCCTTAATATGCTAATAGAGTATAGATATTCCAAGTTTTTTGACAATAGCTATACCTTGTAATTGTTGACGCCATTTGCTAGGTCATTTATTTAGTCAGCTACTGGGTGGGATAAGGAAAAGGTTCCACGGCAAAGTCTGATTAACACATACACGTGATGCCATTAACAATTCTTCCTTTGACTCAGTGAGAAACCATAGAAACCTGTGGAAACCAAATGAACGAATTTTTAAACAGTCCCTGAAACATGAGCGGAAAATTCCAGAAAGCAGGCCAAGTGGCCCAATCCAGTGCGCGCATACAATGATAAACACTCATTTCGACATTCCTTAGCCAACACCGATTCTCTGCAGACACTGCGCCTCAGCACCTCCGACGGAGTTGAAACGAAATGTCCAACTGGAAAAACGTGAACAACTGGTATCGTATCTCTCGATAATACGCCTTTAAAAGAATCTCTCCCTTGCTCAAAGGTATACGTTGGTAATTCCTCGATGATAATGTTCTTGACTCTTCCCATCCGTTAACTTTGTATACAGGCACTGGTATGTATTGAACGGTTCATTGGCCCAATGAGCAGGCCATTTACTTTGGCTGAGGCGGCGTCATTGGAGACTCCAACGATTGCAAAGACAAAACGCTACTTCTCACCTGCCTTGATTCGCTCTTCTCCGGTCTTCGCCGCACGGCAGGGTGAACAAGAACTGCCTTGCCTGGGCCAAGGACTACTTCAACGAGCAGCTTGTCGGCGTGGCGGTTGAGAAGGACGGCCTCACTGCGCAGACTGACTCCGTCACCGAGGTCACAGGTGATGTCGACCTGAACCAGCGCAAGGGCAAGATTATCACCATCTTCGACGTCCAGATGACGATTAATTGGTCTGGTAAGTTTTTTGGTCGTCACTCCCTTAGCGATAGGATGAATATGTGGTTGTCGACGGGATGGTTTTTTATTTTATTTTATTTTTTATTTTTTTCGTGGATTGTGAATGACCATAATACCATTACAGGATTGGCGGCTGATGGTACCGAAGTCAAGGGCAAGATCCAGATCCCCGAGATTGCGCATGACACTGAGATCGACGACTACGTGGTATGGTTTGCTACCTTTTCTGAAAATTTGCAGGTTGACCTGGGGATTAAGAGATATGTGCGGACAAGAGAGTAATCGACATGATTTGCTCCAACGTATCTATTGTAGTTTGACATCACCGTGTTCGAAGATAAAAATGATAAGCAGCCCATCAGGGACTTGGTGCGCAAAGATCTGACGCCATTGTTACGGGAGAAGCTGGCAAGTTTTTCGAAAGATTTGATTGATGGTAAGCATTGCCACCATTATTGAGGTATAGTTAATACGACCAGCATTTGCGGCTGAGCTAACCCCATCGTTCCTATCCCCATACAAATGGCTGCACAGCTCACGCCAAGGACGTCTACATTGACCCCGAGCAGCTCGGTCAGGCACCACCGCCACGTCCTGCGCACGCCGAGACCAAGGAAACGGTCGGCGCGACACGAATCGGTGCCTCGGAAACACCCGAGGGCATGGCCGCCAAGGTTGTCAATACCACCACGCTCAAAGACACGATAGAATTTCAGACGTCGGCCCACGAGTTGTACGAGACCCTACTAGATCTGGGACGTGTACAAGCCTGGTCGCGTGGGCCGGCCATAATCGCCAGGGAACCGGGGAGCAAGTTTGAGCTATTTGGTGGGAATGTGACAGGGGAGCTAGTGGAGGTGGTGAGTAACTAATTTTGAGTGAATGAGAGATTCTGCAGTGATACTATTTGGAGAATACGCGCAAGGAGATATACATGGATGATCCTTGAAGCTGAGAACCCCAATATTCGACAAGAAGTGGTGCTAGGATCATATATTGAGTCGGATCTTGACATATGCTTATCTCTTCTATGTTTATTTTAGGTTCCGGACAAGAAGATCATCCAGAAGTGGCGTTTAAAGGCATGGCCTAAAGGTGCGTCGAAAGGATTATCATCTATATTTCCTCGTTCGCTGATGACCACTACTTTTACCAATAATTATGTATCGCTGCTATGTGTTTCTCACATTCTATTACATAATTTGTGCCTTTTTTATATAAAGGACATCACTCGACCGTAACCTTTACTTTTAACGAGCTCTCCGAGTCCGTCAACCTGTACATCTCGCAGACCGAGGTGCCTGTGGGCGAAAAGGACCAAACGCAGCGTAATTGGACAGGTTACTACTGGAACCCGATTAAGCACGTTTTCGGGTACGTAATCATTCCGCCGCAAGCGGGACGCAAGGGAAAGAGACGAGCGTCGGTGGCGAGGAAAGCCCAGGGGAAGGAGGCGAAAGCCCAGGGGAAGGAGGCGAAAGGCGCCAAGGAGGAGACATCGTCTTTGGGTTACTTTGCACCCACTGGTCTTGTACTACTGGCAGCCTTTTCCTTTGGCGTCTACCGCTACCTCTACCCTTCCCCGTGAACGTCTACCGCTACCTCTACTCTTCCCGTGAACGTCTCTTTCCCATCTGTATGTCGCTTTTCTTAATTTATCTGAAAAGAATATATATATTCATGCCTTTTTTCACGTCTATCAATACGTACTTTCTAGATTTGGTGCTAACTTTTAAGGGACTGGCTCGGGCACTTCAAACTTGCCGTCGACGGTCAAAGAGACATTTGGTGCCAGCGGCCAGCGGCTATGGTGGGGAGTGGTTAAACTCGAGGAGAATGGAAAAAGAAAAAAAAAACATTCGCAATTGCCACGTTGGTTAGAATCAGATTTGTTTATTCTAGTTGTTGTTTTTTTGTTTTAGATACGCACAATTGGGTAGCTCAATAAAGGAAAAAGTTTGTGCAAGCTTGACGTCATCACGAGCAAGACTGCTTAATTTACGTGACACGCGACACGCGACAAAAAGTTTAACTAGCTGTTAGTCGATGCCCCTTTCTCAAACCACTCACAATGTCAGAAAGCCAAGACATTGCTGCTCTTATGACCGACTACGAACCACAAGCTCCCTCAAATCCATTCACCATGCGATCTCAATTCCCCGGAACATTCAACCTGAAAGCCCAACGAAACAGGACCAACGCCAGGAAGATACCCGCCGAGGGCCAGCACGTCTTTGCCAAGCCCTCCAATCCTCCTCACGAGACATTCATCGAATCCAGGGAAGATATGAAAGTAGTATTGCCGGCACGAGAACTCGAGATCTATCATACGGCTGCGGAGATGCCGCGGCTATCAGAAGTCATGAGGAGACACGCAACGAACATGCGTCAGTCGGTGGACGAGTTAAGTGACGGCGTTGGATATCCGAGTAGCTTTTCAAACCGCTATGGGTAAGTTGGTGGCTACGAATAAGTGTATTTCCCTTTTCATTTCGATTTCCACGCTCTACCTTCATTCCTCCACATCTTCTCCTCACCATACAGTTATGTATTTGAGTAGAAAGCTAGATGTTAATTGGGGGTTTTATGGGAGGGGGAGAGGAAGAGTGCCTGTATTTGCAAAAGATTACGGCTGAACTATGTTTTGATAGCATAAGCCAACTGAAACTAGTGGTTTTATACAGAGCCTTTTGCGCTAGAATATTGTATCAAGAATGACCGACAGTCGTCTGTATACTCTCGATTTCAGAGTCCCATTGCAACTGTCGTCCTTGCCGGACCCAATCTCACAAAACAAGCGACCGCGCCTCTCTCTGACACCAACAGACTCCCACATCTTTTTCAATGACACTAGTTCTCACTATTTTTCCCCCGTACGTGAAACAACAAGTTATCCCGCTATTATTGTTGACGACAACCACTACCAATGGCCCCCGTTTGATGGCAGAGCAGAAGAGTGGCTGGCGAACGAGGAGGCGGCCCTCGAACCGGAGGCACCTTCGCATGTTTATAAAAATAATGTCGGCTGGCAGCATGCGAATTCTGGACAGGATACAGTTATGAATGATTGGGGAGAGGAAGATATTAGGGGTGATAATTCACATGTAAGCAATTAGTATATGAGCGAGTGACTGCGTTCTGCTAGCTTTGCTAATGGGTCTTCACATTGTTAGGTTCCATATACGTCCAGCCAGAACCGAATCACTACAAAAATTGCACGATACATTCCAAAATCAGGTTATTAAAGGCACACTTAAAGTCCTCCCCGATCAATCCATATAATATCACTTCAAAATTGTCTTCCTCACCAACTCGTCACATTTTATAGAACGAGCCCATACCAACACCCTTCCTCCATTACAAAACGCGGCAGTGATGAACGTACCATTGCGATCGATCTCAGAACTTCGTATCCTGCATTATCTTAACAATACGACAAGCATTTTTATTCTTTTTCTGGACAACCTTTCTTGTATAATGGTAATATTCTTGACCCGTTTGTCCCACTCGATTGTGCGGAGCGTTTTATGTAGCTGATCGCTATCGCAACTTGTTCCCATACGGCCTGTTCAACGCCGTGCAATCTCAATGTCTTGATGATGTGGGTATCAATACGTCAAGTAACAGTCAAACAATTCATACCGATTCCAAATCATACTTATTTAATCGATTCTTAAATCAACAGGCACTTAATTCAAATGTGAATCTCGTTATTTCGGGTAAACATAACAGCTTCAAATTTTAATAACGGCTTATAGCGTGTGTATGAGCCTCAAGGCCACTCAATTATCGTTACATTCTATAGCTCCTACTGGCTCTGGCAAGACCGTCGTTATGGAACTTGCCATGATTCGCTCTCTGATGCAGAACGATCAAGGAGCGAAAATAATTTACATGGCTCCTACAAAAGCACTGTGCTCCGAACGCTCGCGAGATTGGGAGCATAAATTTAGGCACCTTGGGATTTCGTGTAGGTAGTCTTTCAATATTTGAATTATTTCAGTCTTGTTGCTATCGTATAGATCTACACACGATGCTAATTGTTGACTATTCTATAGGCAAAGAGCTTACCGGAGACACGGATTTCGCCAATATAAATGGCATCAAGCAATGCGATATCATGTATGTATGCGTATATACTATCACCGCATCCAAAAAATGCAAGATTAAAACTTTAGCGTATTTTTTGAAATGTTAGTGTCACCACGCCAGAGAAATGGGACAGTATAACACGGCGATGGTGAGTGCAAAACACAGTATGTTGCATGCCAATCATAAGTCGTCCGTCTTAATTATGTTACTATTTATTGGAATCTAGGACGGATCACCAGCAGTTGATGAGTTTGATCCGCTTATTCATGGTGAGATTTCTGAGTTCTTAAATCTGTTAATGTAATTAAATGTGGGATCAGTTCCCATAGTAACTCATGTTATTTTATAGATCGATGAGGTTCACATGCTTAACGAGAAACGTGGCGCGACGCTCGAGGCCGTGGTTAGCCGGATGAAGGTAAATCATATACAAGTCATTCAACACGTCTATGTGTCACGTAGCAGTTCATGACGATTTATATCCATAGACCATGAAAACTCGTCTCCGATATTTGGCTCTTTCAGCGACGGTTCCAAACATCAAGGATGTTGCGCGCTGGATAGGGGATGGTAGGCATGATATATGATATGTAACTTTGCCTTCCGCGCTGTTTTTCAACCATCTCACAGACATCTTTATTTTTCACAGCAAAGGATTTGGTTTTTGGAGAGGAATATCGTCCTGTTCGGCTTCTCCGCCATGTTTATGCGTACTCCCCCAGCAGTAACCAAAATATGTTCATGTTCGAAAAAACATTGGATTATAGGTATACCTCTTTTTTTTTTTTCTTTTTTTCATTCAAAGCAATGTTTCATGTGCAGATTAACATATCTAATTTAATTTGGCGGTCATGTCGAACAGATTATTTGAACTTATCGAGAGACATTCCAACCGAAAACCGACCCTAGTGGTATGTCATGATGGATAGCCATATTATATTCATCCCAAACAGTTTTTAAAATATTTGATTGTAATCATCCTTCAAGTTTTGCTCGACACGAAAATCTGCGCAAGGAGCCTGCGACGCGTTAATCAGAGAGATAAAGAACCACGGCAATGATGCCGAATTACCATGGCCTCTTCCTAACCAGTTAGTCTCTTCTATCCGTAATTGTAACCATCATTGAAATAGTGCTCATTTTCAGCATTACAAAACTCAATTTTTTTATTTATTTTTTATTTATTTTTTGCGTTGCTATCTGCAGGCAACGACGAAAAAAAGTCCCGCTGATTGATAAAAAACTGCAAGAGTTAGTGACATATGGCATAGCATTTCATCATGGTGCGTAACTATACGAATATCCTCCCGGCGCTCGTAATATCTGGCCCGATTCATCTCGATTTAAGAACCGATTTTATTACATATGTCAGCTGGGCTCGATTTTCAGGACCGGCGCTCTGTAGAAAACTTGTTTATTGATGGAACTCTTCACGTCGTATGCAAGTATTTTTTTAGAAGTTGTCCTTGCTTTAATATGTAAGTCAATAGCACCGAGTGTAACTAAAATTTGTGTACTATAGGTACCACATCAACGCTGGCTGTTGGGGTAAAATATGAGCATTTAATAATGAGCTTTGTTTATTACACATTCCCCAAAACTATGCCATTGTTATTATGGCTAAAAATAATAAACGTTGTTAATGTATAGGTCAACCTTCCAGCTCATTTGGTCGTCATCAAGTCCACTAAAGGTTCGAATCACAATTGACAATTTTTATGCGTTTTGTGGGTAAATTCACGCATTTCAACAAGTATTCCTCATTTCTCTGTTGTTTCTTCAATTCTAGGATATGCTAACGGTACTTTTCGAGAGTACTCTGACTTGGATATTTTGCAGATGATCGGTCGTGCTGGTCGACCAGGGTTCGACGACTCCGGTTGCGCTGTCATCATGACCACAACTCAAATGCGTTTGAAATACGAAACGCTAGTGTCCGGCTCAGAGCTTTTGGAAAGCAGGTCAGTTCATCATTTTCTTTTGTGTGTGTGTGTGTGTGTGTCTGTCTTTAGCGCCTGTAATCTTTAGATAAAATGACCTCTGCATTTGCATGATATTAAATCGCTCCTTCCTTCTATTTTAAAAAATACTGAACAGTCTACACGAGAATCTCGTTGAGCATCTGAATGCCGAAATATGCCTCGGGACAATCCAAGATGTTCAAGCGGCAATCGAATGGTGAATCTAGCTCAGAAATTGATATGAATGTCACTAATCCAGCAATGTTCATCGAATTTTAAAGCATACCTATCTATACCAATCCCGAACCAGGCTTAAATCTACATTTTTATATGTTCGCATAAATGAGAATCCGTCCCACTACAAACTTGACGATTTTAATCCACACATTCAAAGCGCAGATAAAAAACTTGAAGGTAAACTTATGTCGTTATAATAAAGTTCGCGTAACGGAAACTCAATGATATTCACAATATAATATCACCGCGAAACGAATTTAGGAATATGCGTGAAGGATCTTGCGCTTCTTGATAAGCATGGAATGACCGTAATGAAGAAAGATGAAAATACGAGCAGCTTGGAACCCACAGGTGATGTTTTATTTTATTTATTTTATTTTATCTATCTTCCAATACTTTGAAATATTTTTCGGACATATACTTGACATCTTGGATATTCATTGCATGCCGTAGAATTCGGGAAAGCAATGGCAAAATACTATTTAAAATTTAAAACCATGGTCCAGATTTCAGAAATGCAACCTCATGCATCCTTACGTGATGTGGTATATTTTTGGAGCCAATTTATTGTTTTGATTGCCAGTAATCCGGAATGCGTAGTAAAAAATATTCTTTTGAATTTCGCATTGCAATTTCATGCTCAGCTCGAGATCTTGACGAAGGCAGAGGAGTACTCCGAATTACGATTTCAGCAAGGCGAAAAGCAAATCCTCAACACACTCAACAAAAACCCAAATATTCGGTTTCCACTCAAAGGGAGAGCAACCACTGTGGCCGATAAAGTGTTTTTGCTCATTCAGGTATGTCGCTTTCCACATATGTCAACATCGTTTTCTTCTCTCATGTACGTGTTGGCCTGTTACTTTGTAGCCATGTAATATTGATTTTTATTAAATCTTTGTCATGAATATGATATCCTTATAGTGTAATTTGGGCTCCATCCCGCTTAGTGATCCAAAAATGGGAGGCAGTATGACCCTTGAAAGCTATTCCATAATGTCACAAGCGACACGCATTGCGAAATGTATGATGATCTCTTTACGCGCATATATTTATGAAGGGAGGGAGTTTTCATTAAAATTAATAAATATTATTGATATCCTCCAGGTATTATTGATTGCGTCGTTCAGAAGAAAGATAGTATTTCGTTACGGTATGCACTTGACCTCTACCGAAGCCTAAGAGCCAAAGTCTGGGAGAACTCGCCGCTCATTCTCAGACAACTAGAGGGCATTGGTAAAATGATTCTTATCATTTCTCTGTTGCGTAAGCTCATCGGAGTTATTATACAACTTATGTATTGCTTTATTGCATGCGATATTGCACGCCTCTCAGGTCCGTCTACGGCAAAACTTCTTGCCGCCGCGTCAATAACGACTTTCCATAAACTGGAAGATACAGACCCTGGGAGGATTGAGCTCGTGAGCAAACTTTTGTTTAATCAAGGGGTTACATATTGGATGCCGTGTTATTGTTGCTAAAAAAAAATCTCTTTATCTTATTTCTCTTACTAGATCTTAAACCGGAATGCTCCGTTCGGGACTCAAGTGGGTTTTGCTAGTCAACCCTTTAATCATACACCAAACACATTGTGAAATTGTCCAACATTAACTGTTTGGATCTAACAGCTCCTCCAAGCCGTAGCAAGGCTTCCCAAATTCACCATGGAAGTGACTCAGGTAAAATTCTCTCAAATGGCCGTAATGGTTCATCTGATAGTGACTAGTCTATTATTTATTTATTTTTTCCAGAATAAAGTTCCCTCAAGTCCGACGCAAACCGAATTGTGTGTTACCCTTGGATTGCAAAATACCAAGAATGCAACCACCGGAAAAAATGGCATGGGTTTCTGGGCGAATTTTCGAGCAGAGACCTCCGATCACGTATTCTTAGACTTCCGTCGAATGGCGTAAGTCATCTTCCGCAATATATACATCTGTTTTAGAAGCAAGACAAACCAAGTAAACCTCGACCATTTGTTTCCTAATTCTCTATTTTTATTTTATTTTATTTTTTCTATCTCTACCCGAACAATCTGGGGCTTACCTCGAATGGCGTAGAATTATGAGGCTGAATGACAAGAGGACCGTTAATTTCAGATTCAAAGTACAGTTGATGAACCCAACTCAAAGGATTAACTGCTTTGTACAAAACGAAGATTACAGTAAGTCGACAAATAGAACTTCTTTGCTGTTTTTTTTTTTTTTTTTTTTTTTTACTCCTTATATTAATGTGTTTGCGCTCTTCGTTAACTAGTCGGTCTGGACGTTCAAAAGGAAATAGTTCCCGATGTCGATCCCAAAAGCTTTATTTCGATTTGCCGTCCAGCGGCGTCGAATGCTGATAATAGGGTGTGAATTGTAATGCCTCTCGTTTGATTTTATTCTATCGGTTTAAAATATTCTTTATTAAAATTATTGCCCATATTCGGTTCAGGTGATAAGTGACTACAAGGACAAAATGAACACTAACATGAATACTGATGCGAGAGCGCCACCATCGCCCAATTACGATGAATTATTTGGCGATATGCCAATAGATATCATTGAAGACGAATCGCCTCGTATTTACAATCTCGTTTTGCCATTCTTTTGTTATATTTTATAATATCTTACCTTTGGATTTATTCTAATCCTTGGCTGTGAGAGATTTGCTTATCAATTCTTCTTTTTTATATTCATCTTCATGTAAACCAGATTCGCCACCGCCGATCGACATGAATATATCTCACGACAGATTGGCGACGGGCAAAACTCGATATTTGCCCCAGTCTCCTGTTCACCGGGTCTCTTCTCGAATGGATGACAAGGAAAATAACCTGCCAAATGAAGAATCTACTTCGGCTGTGTTATTACCGACTGGAAGAGAGATGTGAGCGTCTTTAGACAGTCATGGTGACAATCTGTGACATTTTATTATTTACACATTTATTTAATATGTGACATTCATCTATCATCAATGAATAGGTGCAACCATAAGTGTAAAAACAGAGAGAAGTAAGTATGTTTGTTGGCAATGTGAATGCACAGAGCTGCGCGATATAAAACTGAGCACATCCTGTAATTTTGAAACTTTCTTGCTCATTGTGATAATAGGTGTGCACACGAATGTTGCAAGATAGGCAGGCGCCACCCCTCCAAACAAAAAAATTATACAGAGAGTGATAAAGTTAACCAAACCATCGCCGATGTCGCTAGATCGATCCTCACGACGCCCGAAGCAAATTGCGGTGGTGAATTTGGAAATCATGCTGCAAGAGACTATCAAACACCCGAGCTATCGATTCATGTGCCGAGCGACGATACAGACCCTGACTTTGAACCTGCTCTCTATCCGCACTCATCAAAGAACAGTGAAATGACGTTGAACCGTACACCATTTGGCTCACAGCGCAGCTGCGTAACAACAGCTCAGCCACTCTACGAACCAGAGCACAATTTTAGTGATACGGAAGAACGACTGATGGATCCGCGCAAGAGTAGACGGCTTATGATGTCGCAGCGAGAGACCGGTTATCAAGAGGTCGACCAATCGCAGCTCCCGAGCAAGCCAACTAAGAATAAGGCACCTTTTCCAGATTACCAGTTATCAGTCTTGGATAATACGGACGATGAAGAGAGCTTTACATATGACTTGAGCGCTGATTTTGAAGATGACCACCTGTATGGCAAGACGTCGACAACTAAACCCCCGATCGCCGTCGGAGAGGAGGATTCGGGATCGAGCGAGGCTAAATTGACTGCTCTATCAGATACAGCGTTCTCAGTCGCAAAGGAATGTCCCCGAGTTCAGAAGACAATGAGAAGGGATGAAGATAATGTTGTGGCAGATGAGTCGGAGCGACTACCTCTCGCATTATCCAATCGTTCACAAACTTCGCAATTATCCAAAGCCTCATTTCCCCAATCACCAGTCTCGTCGAACCTCGTTATCCAAGACAATCATAAAAAGAAAATGCCACGCAAGTGGGAGCTCCTTCCCTCTCCGCCCGCTACCGACAGGCGCAAGACTGAATATGGTGTAGAGGGCTTATGGGATGCCTTCTACGAGAGTATCCCTACCAACCTTTTGTGTTCTTTCGCATCCACTAGTGGTCTTGAGAGCAGCTCGAACTTACCCAAAAGCTCACTGACGGCCGCCTCAACTTCCCAGGTTCCTACCTCGCCCACGCATATATCAACTGCGATCAGCTCCGAAATTGAGGAAGAGGGTTTGGATCTTCTCGATTGGCTAGACGAGTGCACGGTCGTTGATGGTTCAAAGGCAGAGCTTGGTACAATACGGCAGAGCGACGGTTGCAAGAATTCTCCACATAGTATTTTGCAGACCATAAAACCCACCGTTAAGCAAACTGCTGCGATCGACGACGTTTCTTTTACGAATAATTCCCAACCGCAGGATAATGGAGGTGATTTTCCTGTGTATTTGGGTATTCTCTGAAGTGACATGAATTTCTTACGTGCCCCTCGCATTAGCTGAAATGTATGGCAAATGTTTGTATCCCTACGATAGAAGATGAATGGCCACCGGCATCCAAGGAAAAAAAGCGTGACAGGTACAATATGATTTTGCTGCATTTCTCTCCATTCAAAATTGGGAATCGCAATGTTGATCATGGATTCCTTTTTGCTCCTTGGTCTTTCAGCAAAAAGAACGCCCGACTCGCATTGTTTGAGGCGGTGTTCACAAATGATTAGTGAACGGGAAGGATTGAACAGTAATACCATTTCTCCGACCTATCACTCTGGCTTGTATAAATATGATATGTTAGACTTTGCAATCGTACCTAAATATTCTTATTGTGCAGTTTATTCGATAAAGTGATTATGATCCTATACATATATTAATTACGTATTACACTATAAAAAAATATGTTTACTTAGCATTCGTCATAAAGCTCAATCATTCAGCACCATTTTATTTTGCGCATTGTAAATATTTTTTACACAATCAAATAATAAAACTACTATATCCAACAAGGATCTGTGCAAATATTGATCTCGATATTCAAATATGAACTTCCTCCCCTGAGCCCTGGCTTTATATCCAGATATCATTCGTTGGTTTTGGTGGATTAAACCATCAAAGACATACAAATGAGTGAGTAACCAGTGCATATTTCGCACGATGGAAATATTTTATACGGGAAAAAGTACCGAAATCCAAGCAAATTATAGTATGTACGACTTTAATTAAATGCCATCACACCACAGTCACCAAACTCAATGGTAGACTCTTACCTAAGTTTTCTCTACTAACATCCAAAATCAGTTTCCAACCCATCATATCTAACCAAAAAGCTCCTACCAACCCTTAATCTCCCACACATTACTCCCACACATTACTCGTCCCCTCACGAGAACATCTTGGAGAACGCCGCCTTCTCCTTCTGCTTCCTCTGCACGATCCTCTGCCTTGCAAGCGCGAGTTCCCTCTTGATCGCTGCGTCCTGCGGGTTGAGCTCTAGCGCGATCTCGAGGTCCTTCTCGGCCTCCGTCTCGTCCTTGGAGTTAAGGCGCGCAGACCCACGGCGGAATCGTGCCTTGGCGCGGTCGGCGGGTGTAGCAAGCTCCTCGGGCATTTCAATCACGACGGTCGTATCGCTGATGGCACCGGCGTAATCGCCCAGCTTGAGGAGTGAGGCGGCCTTGTTGAGGTAGCATGGAATCATGACAGCATAAAACTTGAGCTTGACGTCCAGGGGGTCCTTCTCGGAGAAGCTTCTCTCGTTAATGTAGCGAATCGCCTGGGGAATGGAAATGGAAATGGAAA
>RBNK01000532.1:0-24426 GCA_003990785.1 Endogone sp. FLAS-F59071 | reverse complement strand
TTTTTTTGCACAAGAAAACATATTGCAAGCTGTATTTTTATTAAAACTGCTCACGAAGTCACCCTCCACCTTAATTAAAGTAAGATAAATGAATTGCTACGCAAGAGCAACCAAGTCCTCAGATGGTGCATCCAAGTCCTCAAATAATGCACCCAAGTCCTTAGGAGATGGTTGGCATAACTGTGCTTGGTCAACTGTCGGGTTCTTGGGAGTAACGGGGGATGAAGTTGATAAAGTTGATAAAGATCCATCACTGCCCTCCCGCGACCTTTGCGGATCGATGGGGTCGATATGTGGCCGCGAAGTGGTCTCATTCTGGTCTGTCGTCAATGGCTGAGATGGGTTTCCGGTGGTGATCGCTTGGGCACCGGGAGCATCGTTGTGGGATGGCTGCATCGAGATTTGCCTGCTCCGAAGCTTGGCCGACTTTTTTTCCAAGCTTCGGTTTTTGTATTCAAAAAAATTTTTTTTGTCTTCATCCGTCACGTCTCGGATTATCCACCGGGGGTTCTGAATCACCTTGACTTGCTTATTTCCCTTGCCTGTTAAAGTGCATGTGCCATCCAAATCTGCGATTTTTACTTCGCCATTGTTACGTATTCTAGCAGCCGTTAAATTAATTCAATTATTAGAAAGAGTTCGGAAATACGAAAGGTTATAACTTCGGGCAATCTTGTCCTTACCTTTGCAAGTCCTCAATGCAAGATGTTAGCAGCATTTTGATAAGGAATATTTTCTCATCCTTGGTCAAGCCGCGGAACGTGTAAAGTTTAGCATTAGCTCCTTTGACGCCGCCTCTCAAAATAATCGTGCCGAACTCGTTCTTCGTGGATATCAACGCGAAATCGCCGTCGTTTGTGATTATCATACGTTTGCGCTTGCTTGCTTCAAAGGCAATTAATTGGTCTTCTTTCCCCTGGATTCCTGTTTCGGGCGGGTTGGATTATCAGCATTCCGGAAATCTCGCGCTCAGCAATGGTCGCCTTCTTTCCAAGGTCTCGAGGAACGCGCAGGAAAAAACTACCTACCCTCTATTTGGATATCGTCCATGAATTCCGAGTCTTGAAAGGTAGCTCTAAGCTCCGGATCATCCAAAAGGTGTTCTGCAAAACCAAGCATGTTTTCATCTAATTTTCCTTTGAAGTCGACCACACTTGCGGAGTAGTTGTTATTAATAATACCTGGATTTTTTTTTAAAAAAAAGGTATAAGCAAAAAAAATCTTTGAGTATAAACGGTATTAAAAGTTTGACTTTCTTACCAAAATTCGGGTTTGAGCCAGTGTTGGCAATAGGCGCGAGAAACGTAGATCCTTGTACATTTATGGTAACGCTGTTGTCACTGGTAGTGTTGACGGCAGACATTACTTGGGAATGGTTGCGATAATAAATAAGATGTATGTGAAATAGAAGAGCGATATTGGTCGAAGGTGTCTCTCTATTGTTTGAACTCGTGAGAGTGAAGGATGGAGAGATGGAGAATGCGACTGATTTAAAAATAGTGACGTTAAGGTTCTGACATGATACATTATCAGTTACGAGATCACAAAACAAATATCCAAACTAGGCCTATTAAACAAGTTAGGAAGTCGCACAATAAACTGGTTTCGAAATTCATATACATCTTTTAAGATAGGAATTTATAGCAAATAAGAGTCTTATTATTACTACTAACAATAATTATATTATTAGGGAGTTTGCGCTACCCGTATTTTTACGGGTAAATTTACCAGTAAAGGGACTGCATTTTTTTTTACCTGTTAAAATTACAATGAAAATCGGGGTAGACCCATCCTACCGGTGAAATTACCCGTAAAAATACGGGTAGCGCAAACTCTCTATTATCAAAAACAACTTGTGCTAAAGAATGTTTTTTTTTTCTTGAATATATTATAATTTGAACCAATGAATGAGTTTCCAGGTTTGTTTACTTGAAGTGTTACAGGCCGGATTACTGGTTTGTGACCCACTCCCAGATATATGGAGAAACCCGGGTGTAGATATTATTTAGGACAATATGCTGCATAAGGCTTGAAGCAGCCACTTACCTACGCTGTTTGCTGACGACGAATATGGCTTTCGGAAATGAGTCCGTTTTTACCGGATTCAATCAACTGCGGTTACTGAGCCTTCAATTAGTCGCTTGATCCATACGCTTTGACACTTGCACTTTGACACTTTGACATTCGAACTTTGACATTTGCAAATCGTGGTTTTGAACAAGTGGCTGTTCTTGAGTTCTTGAGTGACATTGTGCTGTAAGCATAATCAACGACGGGGAAAATCTTCTCTGACGCCAGACCACGATTACCTTACAAAAATACAAGATGCCCATGAACGAGCTACTCCTACTAGACGAGACGACTGCCCCATACCAGACCATCATCCTCAATGAGCAGTACGACATAGTCATCCTTAGTGACACAGTCATCCCTAGTGACAAGCCCGCCTCTGCCACAGCCATCCTTCAGGTCGCCCGCGGGCACTACGGGACTATTCTGACCTTTGATACAGTCTACTTAAATCACGAAGAAGAGGTCCGGCAAAGCCGTGGCGTGATCGTCCTCAGGCTTGATTTCGAGTACGAGTCGCACGAGGACAAGGTGGAGTGGCTATGGCAGTTTTTGAAGTTTGCTCGTTCGGATATCAATGCCATCATGATGTCTCCAGGCACGGCGTGGACGGCTCGCAGGCTAGGTGATAACTCGTGGAAGTTGGAACCTTATGAGTTTGATATTGATGAAGTAGCTCTCTCCAGAATTACGGATTTTTTGACATGGTCCGACGAGGAATGGCTCCCACAGTGGACTTCCAATGGACTTGTTGGCAAACGGTTCTACTACTTCAGCTCTGGAAGCAACTTGAAATGGTTACCATCTGAAGATGATCCCGATACATATTTTCCGAATTCAATTAAAATTCATGTAGTGGATAGCGTAAGAAAGGCGGTAAGCTGACTATTTTATAATTACTAAGAAATATTCTGTTTTATACAATGAGAAATCTTCTTAATTCGTTTTTCATACCTACAATAGTATACAATGAGAAATCTTCTTAATTCGTTTTCATACCTACAATAGGATTTTATTATAGTAGATGATAACATTTGCTCAACAGAAAAAAGCTACTGGCATATTTTATATAATGCTAGAATCTTAAACCTACCTATCTTGAAATTTTCTGATGTTGAGGTCTGTTCATTTTTCATTCTGAAATATTTAAATCTATATTATTTTGTACTAATATACTTGTTTATTTCATTTAAAAACAAAGTTTGCTATTTGGCATATTGAGAATTGCCACCATTCGCCTCAGATGTATGTCATTTTCGATACATTCCTACTAAAATTATGTATTCACATTACTAAACGTGTTTCACTTGATGTTTGTATATACAAAGCTTTACACCAGCTATCAAGGTCTTGGAGACTCTTGATGAAGAAAAATATCTCACATTGACATTTGACGAAAACACCATTGGAGTGGATGATAGCACAGACGAAAAGCTAAAGCACGAAATTCTTCTTAGAGATCCTATCGTTCGATCATTTATAGAAAAGCACGAAGTTGATCAGTAAGTTTTCATGTGCAAGTTGAAATATTCGCAGGCTAGTCCTCGTATAAGTTAATAATATTAATCTACATTTTAATAGAAATCGGTTTTCTGCCATTTTGGCTTGGAGCCCGTTGCGGTATGTTGTTTACTGTGAGATTGGTGGATGTACTCAAGCCTACATTACGGAAATAGAAATGTATTTCAAAAATCGCCTTTTTGATTTTATTTTATTTTTAATAGCATTAGGAACACTCGTTGGAAAATTAGTGATGTGTTGGAGATCTACTTGTCAAATGCCTGGTTTTTCTCAGATACAGATGCAGTAACATGTATAAGAGACTGGGATGAAGACAAATTCAATAAGGAATATAAGAGAGAGTTCAAAGCCATTAAGCCATCAGACGCAGTTAATGCAGCACTTTTTATATTTTACACTGCGAATGAGGACGCGGTTGCTAAGGCTTCTGATACTCACACTAAACCGGATCCTGTGACAGAGCCAAAGAGTACAACGCTTCCAATGTAAGTTTCTAATGTTTAGTCCGAGCCGTGTTACTTTCATTTGGGTTCAAATTATATATTTACTAATTAGTTACTTTGATTGGTAATGTTACAGAGCCGACAATAAGAGTTTCGCGATCACAACATTTGAAAAACTAAGGATGGGATACGCCTTCACTAACCGCGGTGAGCCGGTGCACAAGGAGGTCTTCAAGATTAATCAGCAAAGTCCGCCAGTGTTTGACGCATTCGACAAACAGTCAGAAGACTATACCATACTCCAGTCAGAGTGGACTAAGGGTTTTATGGACAATCACATGGACGTACATTCCGCCAACTCCTACCTTCACCTATTCCCGGTAGATTCGAGCCACGACAACATTGATCGCTCCCTAAAAGAAGATGCTCAAATACCCGTCAACTATCGGTACTTTATCCGCGATATTGTCAAAGCGACTATCTCATTCAAGAAAGAAAATCTTATAGTGACGCCAGATTTTAAGAAGGCCGTCGAGGAGGTCTTTTACAAACCCGACAAATTGACAGAGCTGCGCAATGTTTTTGATGAGTATGGATATTTCTGGCCTGCTTCCATCCATATAGGTGAGCGGGCTGAAAACTCGGTATCTTAAATCATGGCAGCCTCATATGTATATAATATAGTACCAACAGTACTAACGCAGAAATGACTTGGATAATTCTAATAGGCGGTAAGGTTGTATGGTCAACCGAGTATTCAGAAAGTGCAAATGCCTTCGGTCGTGATTTCAGTAGAGTCGATGAGTCCATCCAAAAGAAGGTGGCCCTCTTCGATAGTCAGCTTGCCGACGCCAATAAGAATATTGAGCCGGCGACAAATCCACAGCCATTGCATCCTACAGAAGAGTTGGAACAAGTTTTGATCAAGCAAAAAATCTACGGTAAGTAGCCCACCTCATGGCATTCCGCATGCGCAATAAAGCATTAACCATGTTTAATATTTTTAACTTGCAAAAAGGTGGCGAAGAAAATTCAGGCTCATACACAATTTGGAGAAATTCAGTCAACACTGATAGTACTACGTGGAACATTGTTAGCCGAAAAGATGTGATACCTATTTGGCGGTTGCTTGATGATAATCTTCAGAACAAAGTAGATCAGCTAATAGCAGAGCTTAGCAATGAGTTACTCGTGCCCTTTAACGGGGTGCATCAACTCCAGAATCGAAGAACCATGAATTTCCTAAGCTGGAAGAACGTCTACTACAATCAAACCAAACAAGACGAAGCTGGCAAAATTATCGCCACAGAGGACAGCAATGACATTAAATGGAGAATCGTCCGAGTTGAAGAGGATGAAAACAACAATTATCTGCAATACGGTGACTCTGTATATATACAACCTAGTACAACGAACACTGAATGCCTTCACCTCAGTATGGATCTTCGTTCGCCCGTCACCAATGTCGAGGGCCAGCTGTCTTTACGGAAGATCACATCCTCAGCTTCCATTGGTGAGAATGAACAGTGGATTGTTGAGCACGACAAAGATGAATACCAGAATACCGGAGACAGGAGCCCCTTCGTGAAAAAGTTAGATGTGTTCCGCCTATCATCCTCAGTTAGAAAAGATACGAAAAAGTTATATCTAGCTTCAGATAATCAAACAATGGAAATGGTAGAAGTTCGCCAGAAACATGAGGGAGATTGGGGTCGGTTGCACAAAGTCGAAAGCATAGGCCTTGCACACAAGCTCAGGGAAGTTTTGGTATTAAACGGCGACATAGCAGAGAACTTTGACGAACAAGCAGGTTGGAAGGTTGTTAGTGAAGTACGCACTGATATGGTTAGAATACTTTTGGACGAAAATGTCTTGGACTTGGCCGAAACTTTGCAATCAATACCAGGTATTGATGTTGACAATGTTAAACGAGTAGGAATACAGGGTCGACCCGATTCGATAACGTTTCAGACTGCAGAAGAATATCAACGAATTCTCGTCACCTCTGACACTGGCTTTCTGTTCAGCAACCAACCTACCACGTCGATATTGATTCTTTATGGTCGTTTGGGATCTATGAAATTCACCCGTCTCAAAAAGGAATTGAAATCAAAAGTAATAAACGCCTTGTTTCTTAGGCAGCTTGAGGAAATCAAAAGGTATTGTTCCACTATATCATTTTCCTTTCCTTTCGTCTATTGAGTATTGAGTAAATATATTAAATTTCTAATACTTTTTTTTTTTTTTTTTCTTCATACAGATTAAAAGTAACAAAAACAGCAGCAATGGCTGTTCTTTCCGGAGATCAGAAAAATATCGTGTGGACGATTTGTCAACTTACCAAACTAGAGCGATTTAAATTTGCCCTAAGTAAACCATAATGCTGCTGACTAATGGTGCAGGAGGATGAAAAGATTCTTGCGGTGTTTTTCATGTCTTAACAATTAAATTCGACCCTAGTTCTTATTTGTTTATATTTCATTTGTTTGTATTTATATCAATTGTAATTATATTGTTTTTATCTTATAAGGAGGTAGTGGCGCTGGCTTGCTAAAAATCTAACCGGTCAAGACAATTCGCTCTGTAATTCTATCTTTGCTTTTTTCTTTTCTTTTCTTTTTTCCCCAAAATTTACTATAAATGTGTTATTAAATTTGTTATTCTGAATAATTGGTTGCTGTGAGCAAAGACATTGGATTTTCCTTAAACATCAAGAACATATCCCAAAGTATGCTTAAAACCGGTACTTGGGGCGTCATCGACTACTGTTACTGTTGAACTATTGATCTTATGTAAAAAGGAAGCTTTTTTTTTTTTTTTTTTTTTTTTTTTTTTTTTCCTCTAAATTTTCTCGGAATACCAAAATCACACAGTGCTATCTTCCTTCCAATTCTCTTCCGTTTCGAATAATAAATAAATACAAAAGCAAAAGGGAATAGGAAATAGAGATGGCTAGGCTACTTGCTCGATCCGCAAGCCTTCGGAGGTTATATTTGTCTGGACCCCACATATTAGGCAGGGTGCCGTTATACATACATGTACGTCCACACCTAGTGGCCGCGAATCTGGCTGGTTGGCTATGGGAGGTAATTGAGCGATAGGAGTGGCGTCCGCTTGGGCGACTGGAGCAGCTTCCGCTTGAGCGACAGGAGTGGCGTCCGCTTGAGCGACGGGAGCGGCGTCCGCTTGAACGACTGAAGCGGCTTCCGCTTGAGCGACAGGAGTGGCGTCCGCTTGAGCGGCGTCCACTTGAACGGCTGGAGCGGCTTCCGCTTGAGCGACAGGAGTGGCGTCCGCTTGAGCGACGGGAGCGGCGTCCGCTTGAACGACGGGAGCGGCGTCCGCTTGAGCGACGGGAGCGTCGTAGTTGGCTGGTTGCTCTCTTCTTAAACCGGCGATGGCGCTTGATTCCACTGGCACGGACTGTCCATATTTGATTATCCTGAGCTGGTAAATTTCGCTTACATCCGGCCTATGAAAGTTCCACTTAACGTCGTTATTGAATTCTTTTGTAATTTTTTTGTCTGTTAACCGTATCCTGCAAGTGCCTGACAATGTTGCAAGCCCGGTATAGGGGCCATTTAGCACTCTGTAATCGTTCAAATCAATTCGCTTGTTAGAAATACCTTGGAGAATAATATAAGCTACAGATTTCTGGTAATGTTTGGTACCTTTGCATTTCATCCGTATAATGCGAGAAGAGTAGGAAGATGACTGATCGCTTTTCATCTCCTTTTAGGTAGCGAAACGAATACGTGACGCCATTGTCACCTTGGACACCACCTCTTAGAACAAGCGTCCCATACGCGTTCGTCGGTATAAAAAAAAAATCCACGTCGTTCGTGATTATCATACGCTTGGCTTTGGTGGCCGCTATGGTAATATTCACGTCATGTTCTCCTCTGATTTCTGTTTGCGTCAGGTATATTAATGTCGTTAAGCCTTCTCTTGTGAAACTTTCAACGACTCATAAATACCCTCAAAAGAAAAGAGAATAACTCACTCTCCATCGCGACATCGTCTGCGAAAACGTCTGGTTCTGCGAATCTCCTTTTGATAGTACTATCCGTGAGTTTTTTCGCGTAGCCTAGCATGTTTTCATCAAATTTACACCTCAACTTAATCGGCGGGGGGGGGATAAGTCCGCCATGCCCAATAGGTCTAGTATGTTTTCATCAAATTTACACCTCAACTTAATCGGCGGGGGGGATGAGTTCGCCATGCCTGACAACAGGAAGCGCGAAGGCAGACGCGGAACGAAACATGATCAATGAGCACGTGAGTTCATATCTTGTGCAACACGTCCATCTTTCGCAGTCACTTTCCCACTAGTCCAAAACGGGAGAATGTCACTCCATTTTTCTGCACACCATTTTTCCTACCACGTTCATTTTAGTAAATCGTCCTCGATTGAAAGGGATTCGTTTATACCCTTAGGTATGATATTACAATGCGAGGCTTTCAAACTCTGGAGGATGACCAACTTTTGGTATACGCCTCAATGATGAGATTCATCTTACTCAATAAAATAAAAAAGGAAAGTATGACGTGACACAACTCATCGGATTTGTTTACATTCACTCGTTCAGAAATACCCTTCCTCCAAAGAAAATGGATTTTCCTACGCCGTCCGACAACGTTTGGCTCCCAAGTTGGACTCCCGGCAAGCTTGGAAAGCATTTCTTTTTCCTTAGCTCGGATGGACTGCCGAAATTGACCAATTTCATTGCAGTTGAAAGCCTAGAGGCTGCAGTAAGCTAACTATTTAATGATAACTAGGACGGATTATACTGCTTTGAAAAACGAATCGTAAATAATTCTTTGTAATCATATTTTTGCAGGATTTTGTTGCCGTCGACGACAACATCTTGCTAAATAATGAAGGCCAGGACAAGTACGAGGCTATTTCAAAAATAGCCAAGGAGCGAAACATACCTATTCAGTCAGTGTCAAGTTTGCAGGTCTGCCTTTTACAACTGGTTTCTCCTTAGAATTTTTTTTTTTTTTGTTTTTCAAAAATAAAATAATAATAACGTTAAATTTTCTTCTGATATGATCACCTTTCCACCGACGATCTTTATTAGTTTGCCGATCAGTTTATTCAACATCAACTTCCCATGCCGTAAGTCAAATTTTAGGCTGTAAATATTTGCTCTCTTTCAATATGAACTGTTTGTGAACATTTTCATTGGGTCTATGTACATAGTTCGGTCTCGAAACCAACCATCACAGTACAAGAATATTGGGACGATGAAGGATATTTCACGCTGATATTTGACAAAAATGAAGCTGGAATGGAAGATGCCAACGCAGATGAACAACTAAATTACATAATACTGCTTCGAGACCCCATCGTTCGCTCGTTTATGAAGACAGACCCGCAGAGTGATGATTGGTAAGTTTATATAAGCAAAGAGCAATACTTAATTGTATATCAAACTACGTAATCAAGTAAACCCATTCTTTGATAGGAAAAATCTCCTTCTCATGTTAGATTGGAACCCACTACGGTATGTTAATGTGATTATTAGATACTCTAATTGTATTGATACATGCAATGAGCAAACACTCTGATGAAATTCCTCTTTTTTTTTTTTTTTTTTTTTTTTTTTAAAAAAAAAAAAAAAAAAGTATCAAGCAAACACGCTGGAGAATTAACGACGTATGGATAAGCTATATATCGGAAGCATGGAATTTTATCGACGAGAAGACATATGTATACGACTGGAGCAAGGAGGATCAAGTAAAATTCGACGAGGAATATGGAACGGAATCCGATGCAATTAAGCCAACAGATGCAGTTCGTGCGGCTCTTTTTGTATTTTTTATTGCAAATAAGGAAGCTGTGTTTGAGGCTGCATCGACTGTAAAAGTCGACAATATTGTATCGACTGTCCCTGCGGTAATGTTAAAGAGGACCACACCGGCAGATTCAATGTAAGTATCGCGAAATCGTAACTTGTAAAAATACTCACTCTCACATGACATCATTTTTAAATTGGCCGCATTCTCCACCCTTTACTTTTACGAGTTCAAACAAGGTCGATTTCAAATGTATGTTTGATGAAAACTTGCTTGGTATTGCACAACACCTTTTGGATGATCCGGAGCTTAGATCTACCTTTCAAGACCCGGAATTCGTGTACGATGTCGCAATGGCGGGTAGGTAGTTTTTTTTTTTTTTTTTTTTTTTTTTTTTTTTTTTTTTTTTCCTACTTGGAAAGAAGGCGACTATTACTAAGCGCGAGATTTCCGGAATACTGATAATCCAACCTACACGAAACAGGAATCCGGGGAAGTGATGACCACACAGTCGCCATTGATGCGAGCAAGCGCAGACGTATGATAATCACAAACGACGAGGATTTCGCGTTGATATCCATGAGGAACGAGTTCGGCATGATTATTTTGAGAGGCGGCGTCATAAATGAAGTCAATGCTAATTTTTACACGTTCCGCAGATTGATCAAGGGTGAGAAAATGCGCCTTATCAAAATACTGCTAACATCTTACAGTGAGGACATGCAAAGGTAAGGACAAGATTGCCCGAAGTTAAACCTTTCGTATTTCCGAACTCTTTCTAATAAACCGAATTAATTTAACGGCTGCTAGTATACGTAACAATGGCGGAGTGAAGATCGCAGATTTAGATGGCACATGCATTTTAACAGGCAAGGGAAAGAACCAAGTCATGGTTGTTCAGAACCCCCGGTGGATAATCCGAGACGTGACGGATGAAGACAAAAAAAATTTTTCTGAAAGAAAGTTGGCCAGGATTCGGAGCAGGCAAATCTCGATGCAGCCATCCCACAACGATGCTCCCGGTGCCCAAGCGATCACCACGGCAAACCCTCAGCTATTGACGACAGACCAGAACCAGACTACTTTGCGGCTACCTCACATCGACATCCCTGAAAACGACACCGTCAGTTGGGAAGGGTCGTGGAGCACTTTATCAACTTTATCGCCTGTTACTTCTGAGGACTTCATTGTTAGAGATCTGGTGCCTGGTCAGGTACATAATCATAATTCGCTATTCGTTAACATCCTCGATAACAATACTGAGCATCGAAACGCCTCCTCTCCGTAGGGCCTCGGCAACCAATTCCTCGACAACCTCCGTACGGCAAATTCATTGGACGTTATCGGGAAGGAGGTGCAGGGGTATGAAGCCCTCATATTTCTGAATCATGTGCCCACGATAGCTTAGGCTTTTTGGCCATTTCCCTTTCTTTTGCAGCGATATATACAATCTTCAACATTCATTGTTCCTAATTCGATTGAGAAGATCGCCTAGCATATTCAAAACTACGTCTTCTTATGTAGCACCTTTTTTTTTGTTTATCTTACTTTGATTGAGTGGAGGGTGACTTTGTGAACAATTGTGTTGAAAATACAGTTACATGTAAAATTTATAACAAAATCAACGCCATTGTTCAGTTAAAAGAGGTTACGCTACATAAATATTTATATGATTATATATTTTTTTTCTCTGCATTTTGGTATGCCGAGAACCCAAGCCGCAACGAACTAAGGAAACTTTTCGGAATCCCTGTAGTATACACCTTTAAGTCAGAGGGAAATTTCATGAGACGGAAGATTTTAAATTCAGAAGATATTTCCCTGTAGCGTAAACCCTCTACTTCGAATACATCACCTTTTCTAATAAATTAGTACCCTTTCTTTTTATATTTACATATGACATCATGTTTAAACTTTTCAATATACATACTATCAGTCTCATTGTGAATGGAAATCACTTGCAAGTTTATTCACCTGCAAAAAATAAAATAAAATAAAATAGATATAATACACAACACAATCTTGACGCAAAACTATCCTATCTCCTCCTCTTCCCCTTCCCCTTCCTCCTCCCTCGTTCCTCCTCCTCCACTCTCCTCCCCTTCCTCTTCCCCTCGTCCCCTCTTCCACTTCTTTCCAAAATAATAAAAATGCTACAGAGAAAAGGAGCAGATGACATTGGGAAATTGTTACACAATTTACTCAGGGTGATGGATATGCTGCAGCGCCTGACTGGGTAATGGGTGAATTACAAAATAGGCACGGCCTTTCTGACGTATCGCAAACGTGAGGATTGTTTGGTGACTGCAGATCAAGACTGGTAGGCGTTATCGGTGTTAGTTGCTGACCGCTGAAAGCGTTATTACCGATTGATTGTGACCTTCTTGAATTGGCGGTAGCGATAGCTTGAGTTCCCATGATTTCTGGAAGATTCTCCTCCTGCCCCTGCCTCTCTTTGAATCTCATGAATTGCACCCTGTCATCCTCTGTCGCATCTCGAAACTGCCAGTGGATCTGAGATAAAATTATTCTAGGCTTTTGTTTTTGTTCGGCAATCTTCAACGTTCTGCAGTTGCCCGATAACAATGCGAGCTCGGTACGGCAGCCATCACGTATTCTAACAAATATAGAAATAATTTTGGTTAAAACAAAATACACGAAAAATAACATGGCAGGAGCATTGTAGATGGAGGGTAAAGCTTTTGTTATACCTTTGCATTTCTTTCACGTGATGTAAAAAGAGATGGCGGATAACTTGTCGTTTATTCTCTTTAGTAAAGCGGTGAAACGGATAAATTGTGCCATCTTCTCGGTGGACACTGCCCCTTAAAACAATGGTGCCGTATTTGTTTTTTGTCGTAAAAAAGTAGTCCACGTCGTTTGTAATTATCGTACGCTCCGCTTCCGTCGCCGCCGCGACAACCATTTCGTCATCTGCTCCTCTAATTCCTGTTTCATGGCGTTGTCATGTAAGGTGAAGTCGCAAATATGCGAATACCGACATCATTGCGGGTTATTGTATATTGCAAAGGCTTGGACAAAAATAAAATAAATAAACTCACCTTCTACAACGAGGTCGTCGGCGAAATCATCCGGCTCTTCAAATTTCCGTTTGACCACCTCGTCCTCTTTGAGGTTATCAGCGAAGCCGAGCAGCTGCTCGTCAAATTTGCACTTGAAGGGCATTCGAGATACACTTATGGTGGTCATGGTGTTGGAGGCGGGTGCCCGACAAGCCTCAGAAGTGATAAATTATTTATTGTCGTCACGGGGAAAGGAAATTTTGTGCAGCGACAAAGCCACAAGCCTTGCCGCACAAGAGACAAGCCTCAATGCCAGCCATAAGACCAAAAGGGCACTTGTTATTTGGTGGTAACCTTTTAATCTGAGATTATTCTGCATGAATAACTCCATGGCTAACCGGAACCCAGTTCATATATCTATTGTAAAAAATCGCGTTTGCTTTGGCCCATTCCCATGGTGTCCCACTACGGCATACTACGAACTCAAACATGCATACACGTATATAGGATAGGGTTTATAAAAATTTGAAGTAGTTTAATGACATAGTTTACAAAATTCCTAATGACAATTATAATAATACATAATAATATCCGCAAGTCAAAATCTATTTGCCATTTAGTTACTAATTTAGTACTCTGACTCATCTTACAATCTTACGAAATCAAAAGCTTTGGCCGAATAAGGTATCTAGTGGCTGGAACTTTGATGAAAAGACCCCAATCATGAGCCGTGAATGACATGGGGTGTGACGCGTTTTGAAAACCGTTTTTGTTTACATGTTCGCCCCCTTGCTTTCTCTAAATTAATGGAAATGGATGCGGCCGCCGTCGACGATAGCTGGCTCCCACGGTGGACGCCCAGCTCACTTGGAAAGCACTTCTTCAGTTCGTCAACAACGCGGTCACTATCAAGAGAAATAACCAAATTTAGTGAGGTGGTTGACATTGAAATAGCGGTAAGCTTAACCGGTTTAATGATGATCATTGGTGGCTCAGCTTTTGACACAAAAGTCTCCGTTGTAATCATAGTTTGGTTGTCTGTTGATAGAATTTTGTTGTTGTCGAGGATGGAACTTTGCCGACCGATCCAAATTATCGTGCGATTTTAGAAAAGGCCAGGATACGAAAATTACCAATCCTCAAAGTATCAGATGTGGAGGTATGTCTTACTTACTTGGCCGATTTCTTGTAAACATATTTTCTTTGAAAAATTACTCACGATTTTATCTCCCCTTATCCCACAAAAACCTGGATGCTCAAAAGTTTGCCGAACGCTATATTCGAATCTGTGATCAGCCACACCGAGGGTATATGTCAAAAAATTGAATCTGCTAGGCATGTTGGTCCTCAAACAATGTATAAACTTTTTCTCAACGCATTCTGTCCTGCATTTGCATATTCAGCCTAACCTTGAGTCCAGTCATCAATGTTCAAGAGGGAGACGATACATTAATCTTTGATGAAAGTGCAATCAAGTACAGAATGGAAGATGGTGAAGCAGAGGAGGTTTTGGATCATGAGATTCTTCTTCGTGATCCTATTGTTCGGTCTTTCGTAGAAACGCCAGAGGATGAACAGTAGGTTTCTGCATATAATAGACCATGCTTATCAACTGGCATTGACTTTATACTAATAGATAAACTCTTTTTTTTTTTTTTTTTTTTTTTCCTTAATAGAAAGTCACTAATTTCTGTGCTTGATGTAAATCCGTTACGGTATGTTAGTCTGCATATATTTCAAAATAACCCCACTTTCTCACAAATATATCTAATTGTTGTTTGTCTTATTTCTCTTTTTTTTTAAAAAAAAAAAAAAAATCAAAAATCAAAAATCAAAAAGAATCAAAAAGACCCGTTGGAAGGTTCACGACGTGCGGAAGAACTACCTTTCAGAAGCTTGGTTTTTCACTGACGTGAGGACATGTATATACGCCTGGGACCCAGATGCTTTCAATGATGAATACGGAACAAGTTGCGACACAGTCACACCGGTAGAGGCGGTTCGTGCGGCTCTCTTTGTCTTTTTCATTGCGAACAAGAAATCGGTCTTATCTCGGATGAGTATGTCAGTTCAACCAAAGTAAGTATTACGAATTGGCAGATCGTCTTGTTTTCTATTCGTCGTTTTCGATGCTGGAAAATTATTTATTCATTATTATTAATTTGGTGTTATATATATGGGCAATCAGGGCTCTTAGCACGACAACATTCGACAAGCTACGGATGGGCTACGCCTTCACCCACCGTGGTAAACCGGTGCACAAGCAGGCCTTCATGATCAATGAGCAAGATCTGCCATTGTTAAATCCTGTTGATAAACAGTTGTCATACGATATCCAAATCTCAGACTGGACCAAGAACTTTATTGACAATCACTTAGAGCAGGCTTCTGCTATTGCCTGCTTTCCCCAGCTTTCGGTGCATTTGATTCATGACAACCCCGGTAGCTCCAAGAAAGAGGATATTCGAGAGCTAGTTAATTACTATTATTCTATTCGTGATATTGTCAAAGCGACCGTCTCGTTCAAGAAAGAGAACCTTGTGGCAGTACCAGAATTCACGAACGCCGTCAGAAAAGCATTACTCATTGAAGACGACACTGTAAAATGGAGCGAGTTGCGCAAAGTATTTGATGAGTTTGGATACCTTTGGCCCACTTCCATTGAAATCGGTAAGTGGATTGGAATCTTATAGGTCAAAGTCATGATTATTGAATACAAGCGTATACTAACACGGAAAATGTCATCCGTGATATAAAAAGGTGGCAAGGTTATGTGGGTGACCGAATATACCGAAAATGCAAATTCGTCAGGACCTGATTTTAGCAATGAAGTCCATGAAAATATTCGAAAAGCCATGGCTATATTCGACAACCCCGACAGTGATATGGACGTTGAGCAGAAAATCAAGCGAACGATAATTGGTATGTAGGTCACATCTAGTCATGATAAATAACAGCGTAAATTATCCAAACGTTAATTCGCTTCAAATATCTTTAATTTGACTCGTAAAGGTGGTGATGAAAATTCACAATCATTCCAAACTTGGAAAAGCTCGGTGAACAGCATCACTACCACCTGGGTCGTTGTCAGTCGGGCGAGTGTAGTACCAATCTGGAGGATGCTTGACAAAGATCTCCAGGACCAAGTTAACGAACTAGTAGTGGATATTTCCGGACAATACCGTGTAGCCTTCGACAGGCCGTACCAATTCCGGAACGTAAAAACCAAGAATTACCTAAGCTGGAAGGACCTTTACTACGCTCAGAACGGCGAAGCTGGAAAAATGATCGCCACAGCGCCTGTAATGTCTGCTGATGGCAACATGGACACCAAATGGAAATTTGTACGCGTCAAAGAGGGTACTGACGTATATCTGCAATACGGTGACTCAGTATACGTACAGCCTAGCATATCGGACACTGAACGCCTCTGCCTCGATATGAGTTACCGATCCCCTGTCACTGAGTGCGAAGGTCTGCCGTGCTTACGGGAAACAAAGTCCTCGGCGCTCGATTGTGGGACCGACAAATGGATCGTTGAATACAGCAGAGATATAAGCCAGGACGCCAGCGGCAACAATGTTAATAACACCGACATGAACACTTACGTGCAAATATCCGACGTATTTCGCCTATCCTTTGGCGATTTATATCTAGCTTCGGATGATCACCTAATGGAAAACGTAAGAGTCCGCCGGAAACGTGGAGGTACGAGCCATCGCCTGAGAAAAATCCTAATAGGCTTGGCACACAAGTTTAGGGAAGTCTTTGCAACGAAAAAAGAAGATTTAGTAAAGACTGCCGATAAAAAGGCTGACTGGAGCATTGTATCGTCATAAGTGGATAAGCTTTAGAAATACTGTACGCAACTGTGTTGATTTCATTTATTTCATACTGTCTGTCTCCTTCCTACATAAATCTTATGTTTCAACATTTGCAATATTCTTGTATCAATGTATAATAAATTTACTCTTAAAATTGGTCATATTATTTAACCTGTAATTAATGTCATTTCAACGAAATCTGATCCTTCTACTATTGAGATGGTGGGAAAAGGCTGCATGTCCAATGGACAAATTTCCAAATAATATACACGTAGGTCTTTTTGGTGTTTTCACCAAATCGTTTTAGCAATTATCCAACTATATTTCCTCTGAGAAAACATGACAAATTTTATACACGATTTATTGAAATGCAAACTTCAACATAAAATTTCCAATGCTTCATGTCGCAACTTTCTTTTTTTTTTTTTTTTTTTTTTTTTTTTTTTTTTTTGCTTGATTCAAAAATAACTGTCAAGAAGCCTAATCACTAGTACAGAAATCTGATTGAGTAAAGATCAACGACACGCCCGCTTGCATCACAAGCTTTCTCTCTGTCCTTTTCTCCTCACTCTCTCCGGGTCCCCAAGGAAGGCTTACGAACCCAACCGTTGCGCTTTTTGCGTACCCCAAATTCTGCAATAACCCTTCGAGCGGCACAATGCAGATTCGAAAATCGAAATTCTCGGGATCGACAATGTCATTTTCGGCATCCTCTCCGATCTCGACTTTGACAACCCTGCCGTAGATGGTGGCCGGTTCCGGGTAAGTACCCCCCGAGACGACGCGCTCAAAGTAGATCTCCTCATGATGGTCGTATGCGTAGGTTACGAACCGCGTGGTGATTGAGATTTTCGGCTTGAAGGACTCCAGGGCAAGGTGCGCATTGCGCCTCGAGATCCGGCCGCGAAGCATGATGGGAGCTGTGGCATTTTCGTAGTGGAATTCGGAGAGGACGACGAGCGCTCTTGCGGTGACTATGGGACGAGTGGGAAGATCGGGTTCGAGACTGACCAGAGAAGTGTCGAGGGAGATGATGTAGCCTGCGCGTCGTGCAATGGTGCAATGGTTGGTTAAATTGTGGAATAGCAGGTTTTACAAGAGGAATTTATTATTATTATTATTATTTCAAGCTTACCAAATGACTTCTTTGTTTCCTCGCGATAGTTGAATCCCTGCTTAACCTGCAGCCTTTCATGCACCGTGAGCGCGACGCACAGAGTATATAGCAAAGCTATGGCAACGATGAATGCTGCTCTTTGAGGCGCCATTATTTGCTGGCTGGCTTGAGTAATGAGGCGGGGATAATAGCTTCCGATCTCTTTTTTTTTTTTTTTTTTTTTTTTTTTTTCCCCACCTTTTTTTTTTTTTTTTTTTTTTCTTTTCCCCCCCACTTTTTTTTTTTTTTTTTCCATGAGCTTATTGTTCGAACTAACTACTCAAGTATGAGGTCATTGACGGCAATAAAAGGTCATTGACGGTAATAAAATCGTGCTTCGTGGTCACGTGAGATCTGCTAATAGAAAAAATGGAAGGTCCCCCCTCGTACCTCGTTTTCCTGCAATCCGTAGATATAACAAGGGTTCATTAAATATGATCGCTTCACGTGCAAAGATGATTGGTGTTTTACCCGTCGTGGCGTTCTCTTAAAAGTTAAGTAGAGATGATAATAGAGTTCCGAGATCGTTTTATTACACGACAAGTATATGTAAGTATGGACCCAAAAAATTGGCCATGAGTTATAATAATAGCTGTCTGTGTGACTGGACCATCAGATGACATGTATTTCTATTTCTTTCCCTTGGAATATCAAATCTTCGTATGCTGACCACCAATCGTTAGGTCACCAAAGAACACGTTTCAAAGGTTCGGATGATCCTCTTTCCTTAGCGGATACCCTCTCCCCCTCCACATGTTTGATTAAAAATCGGTAGAAAAATATCTCGAGTCTAGATTTCAGTCAAAATGACTTGAACATAATGAGGGAGAATTCAGTTAGCCACCTGAACCCTTTGCGAAACCCCCTCGTGCCTCGTCGCTCTCTTCGGATTGGGTGTAGGAATCCTATTCATGATCCTATTTTGGAATATCAGGAAAGACTTTTTTTGTCATGATCGGGACTCGGACCACGGCCTGTACCACAGATATCCTAATAGCTGGAAAAACAACCCCGCTCAGTTATCGCCTATGCACGTGGACAGATCAGAACTTTTGATGCGGAGAAAAAAAAAAAAAAAAAAACTGGTTGGTTAGCGATTGTAATATTGTATACAATTGTCTCGGACGTTCGTTGGTTTACTGAGCTTACCCTTTCTCTTCTGCACTCCTTTCTTTCAAAACGATTATGAAAGATGACGCTGCATCCAATTGCTATTGTTTTACTTTGCGTCTTTCTTGTCATTGGTGAAGGTATGCAAACCTCAAGTCGCTTCGATTCGATCTTGTCTCCAAGAACTTACTAACCTTTCGAACCTCTCTCTCTCATCTGCAGCACAAACTACAACTCTGTCGACGAACGCGACCATTTCCAGCAATATCACGTCGATCCAAGGTGCTGGAGCCTCGTTTCCGGACAGTGTATACAGCGTCTGGGCCACCACATTCTCCAGGTAAGTCGGGGATTTTGACACTGCTAATGTCGAACACAGCCTTACTGTGTTTCTAACATTCAAACCTGGATTTTTTTTTTTTTTTTTTTTTTTTTTTTTTTTTTTTTTTTTTTTTACCAGCCGGACTTACGAGGACGTAGCAGTATCATATTTGGCGACAGGCAGTACGACCGGCATCACTGAGATCATAAATGGCTCTATGCAGTTCGCCGGCAGTGATGCGGAACTCGACGACCAACAGTATGCTTTAGGTGGAGATCTGGTAAGTAACAAGTACACATGCACATATTATGTGTTAAGAATATTAAACTTATTTTATAAATTATTGTGTTATTTATAGCAAATGTTGCCAACTATGGCTGGGTAAGTCATCAAAAACTCGAATCGATTGATACAAGTGTTTTTTTTCGAGCAACACGCTCGTATTAATTAATTATACTCCCTTTTAGTGCCGTCGGGATAGCTTATAACGTACCAGAAGCCGATGCCGCAAACCAATCCATCATCCTATCGCGTCAGGCTCTCGTCGGAATCTTCAATGGCACCATTCTGAACTGGAACCATTCACTCATCCAGGCCACAAATAACTTTCAGGTTGATTGTTTTTCCAAGTTTACCAACGGTTGCCCGATATCTTGGATTTACACGGAATTCCCATTCCCATTCTAACCCTGCTTAATTTTTACAGCTTCCCAATGCCACAATCCTGGTAGTAGTCCGCAAAGATGGCAGCGGTACATCCTACATCTTCAGCGGTGCCTTGTCAAGTTTCGACGCGAATTGGAACAGCACGGTCGGAACCAGCATATTGCCGAAATGGCCGCGTCAGAATTTCAACGCGAGCTTGAATACCGGCGTCGGCGAATACATCTACGCTATACAATATTCCATTGGATACATGGGTACTTGGCCATTCATCACTCTTTTTGGTGGGGTTTTACTTTCAAATCACCCCCCTGTTATTTGTAACTAATGTGAATTATTATTTGATTTCATAGATTTCGCCGAGGTGGTCAACAATAACCTTAAAGGTGCAATACTCATCAACCAAGCTGGAAATGCTGTCTGGCCGAATAGCACTACCATCAACGTGAGTTATCAAAATCCCTCGTTCGACTCGGAGTACCTTAATCCTAACGTTGATACAACTCGATTCCTTGTATTCACGAATTTTTTTTTTTTTTTTTTTTTTTTTTTTTTTTTGCTCTTTCTGCAGAGTGCTATCAATGATTTTACTAATGCTTTGAGCAGCTCTGAAAGATTCACGGTATCAATTTCTAATGGACCGAGTAGCTTGAGCTATCCTATCGTACGGTCTCGAGTCTCTTTTTTTCCTTCGCGTGATGTGCAAGTTTTACATACCTATCGACGCCTTTCAATCTCACTTTTCTTTTTATAATTTACTTTAAAATAATAATGTAGTGTGGCTTCACGTAAATACCAAAATCTAACTCCTTCTATCAAGCTATGTTTTTTTTACTATATTACAATACTAAACGTACATTTTCATTCCCTCAGTTATATCATACTTCACAAGAGCAATTGGACCAGTATGGAGCTTGCGCGTAAAACCCTACGCTTCATTTGGTGGTCGTACACGGACCCAGTGAGTGAGGGGAAGATGAATAATCAAAATTCTTTAATATATTACTTGGATTAGAATCGGGGCTAACATAAATGGCGGCATGCATAATCTTTTTTTTTACCTAGTTCGCACAATCGATCGTCATACAGAACCAGTTCGTTCCACTCACCACACCTGTCTTAGACAAAGTCGAAAACATTCTCGAGACTTTTACGGCAAATGGCACAGTCCTTTACGGTCGTTGTGAGTATTTGGACATATTATCAGACGCCCTACATGTTCGCATTATCGACTACTCTAATCATCACTTCCTTATTCCAGCCGCTTGTGATACTGGGTGCGCCCACGGCTCTTGCGCCACGGATGGTGCCTTCCACCTCCCGACGGACGAATGCGTGTGCTCGTCCGGTTACTATAATGTGCTCAAGACCGACTGTTCCGAGCCTGTCAAGCCTGTCTTCATCCTCTGGAACTCGGACATTGCCCTCATTTTTATTGGCGCTTCAGCTTTGGCCTCTCTGTTTGCAATCTTCTCAGCCTGGTTTTTGTGGGCGCGTCGTAAGAACCCGATAGTTAGGGCAGGCAGCCCGCTATTTTGCTGCTTGATTGCCGTCGGCATGTTGATAGCCCTGTCCAGTATTACGACGTATATAGGCGCACCGACCGACCTCAAGTGCAAGTTGACACCGTATATTCTATCGTGTTCGTTTGGGCTTGTTTTTGGGTAGGTTCGTCTTCTTCGTAACTTGATTTTAGCTATTGTAACTTTCACTAAATTGATATATATATATATATATATTTGGGGGGCTGTTTTTTTTAGGATGTTGCTAGCAAAAACATACAGGATTTATGAGATATTTGGTATGCGTGAATTGCTTAATTTATTTCTTAAAGCTGTTTAATTGATATTATTGCAACTTCTGCAAACTACAATTAACAATGTATGTATGCGCTTAATGGGTTTTACAGAGAATCGTACTAGACTTAGTAAGGGCATCCCAGACTCACAACTCCTGTTTGTTGGTGGATTGATCCTCCTTGCTGAGCTTGTAAGTAAAATACGAATGGCTTTTATATCCTATTGACGATGAAGCTGGCCAACTGCTTTCATTTATTTATTTTTTTCTTATCGTACGGCAGATCTTGACATCTATATGGATTTTTGTGGATCCCCCAACGGTATAAACACATTTAAAGATCTATATCAAGTTATTCTATCTAACGATTGTGCTAATCCAAATTTTTTCCATTTCAGCCCAATCTGATACTCTCTGGAGCGAATGAACACATTTTTGTGTGCAGCTCCCAGTCGTGGTCGTTTCAACTAGGCATGATGAGTACACTTTATGTAAGCAACGGGCTTCTCCTGGCAGCATGCTTGCTCTTGGCTTTCAAAACCCGTAGAGTCCGCGGTCCTTTCAACGAGACCCACATGATCACATTCACGGTCTATGCGCTCGCCGTCTCCGTTATCGTTGTTCTGCCAGGTATGAGACTTGCTTGTTTCTTGACACGTGCTCGGAAGATTATACCATACCGACGACTTGCTCACATCATGACTAAAATACGCTTTACGATTAAAATATAACTCTAGTCATGTACCTCCCGGCCATCGACCTGTACACACAATTTGCCCTTCGTACGGCTATTATCCTGGTGTGCTGCGTCATTGCGACAGGTTTCCTCCTCTGGAGTAAGATTGCAATGATCTTGTTCCCAAAGGCGGCAGATCCAACACGGGGCTTTGAAATATTACCGGTTATGGGGCAAAATAGTAACGTAATTCGGTCGGTCCTCCATGAATCTGGTAAACATCACAAAGATGAAATAGAAAACATCACGGTAATTATTCACAAATTCAGACAAAGAAATGTTCGTCAATTTGGATAATACTGCAAGCAAATTGTTTCTTACTTTCAAGTTTTTGAACTCTTTGGCTGTGTTATAGTCCTCGAGGTGGTCCTTTGACATCAAAAAGGACAAAGCCTTCAATTCGTGGAAACACGTTCAAATTATTCTCCTAAACGAATATGATCTCCTGCTCATCCTGAAACATCAATCTGCGGTGGATTGCATCGGCGCGCACAAAATCTCCGCGTGCGATATCCAATTCAAGGAAAATAATCTGACGAGGGAGCTGCAGTTCGTGTTAATGACCCCCGAGTGCAATTACAAGGTGGAGTCAAAGACGAGGGGAATTTTAGACGAGTTCATGAAGGTGTTCCCGGGGCAGGTTCAGGGTCAGCTCCGGTCAAAGACAGAAAATCCGAGCACATCAGGTTGGTAGCTTGTCCAATCTCGCCATGAATAATTCACAATCACACTATTTATTAACTACATATCTTTGTATCATTACAGAAACAAACCTTATCGAAGTAAATTCAGTCCCCTCGCTTAACCAATCACAGATTCCCGCAGACAGTATTGCGCCTGGCAGCTTTACACTTATCAACAGCCCGACGGAATCCACCCGTTCTTCCGCGCCGCCTGGCTGGTCCCCATACATCAACACCGACCAGGACGCGGAGGTTCCACATTTCCCAATGTGCGTGACCAACGCCGCGAACGAAAAATCATCCAAGGCTCCAATACTACCCACCACCCTGTCAAAACCTGAGCTGGCCCACCATCCGCAGAAGAATTCGGCCGTGCCGCCGCCGCGACCCGCGCAATCGGCCGTAAAATCGTCATTACCGCGGTAGCAGTGTACACACCGTTTTTGTTTCGGATCATCCTTTGCTACTTACAATTCACATATACCCCAATACAAATGTATGATACAATTTGCTTAATTATCTACTGCAAACGCAACGTTCTTTTCATTCATGTTTGTTGCTTTTTTATATATCTAGTAGTTTAAAATGATGTACTTTCCATGTATGTTCCTCTTGTATAAAATGCAAAAATAATTAAAATTGTAGTAATACGCATAGCCAAAAATCAAATAAATGTTTGTTGGGATTCTGTGCTATATTGCTAGTTTCTCAGTCATATTCGCTTTCTTTCTTCTTATCCTTTTTTTTTTTTTTTTTTTTTTTTTTTTTTTTTTTTTTTTTTCTTTTTCTCTTCCTTCTTTTTTCCTTCAAAAAATGAAGTTAGATCTAGCAATAGAGTGAGGCAAGTAATCAATAGAGAGTTGGGTTTATCTAGTGGTCACAAGAGACCTCTCCTCCCAAAAAGCAATAATTAGCGTACTTTTTTCTTATTTTATTTTGTCGAATATTGGCACAACCGTAATTTCAAACACTGTGGCAGCTGTGCTTTTTTATTGTAAAAATAAAATAAAATAAAATAAAATAAAATAAAATAAAATAAAATAAAAATAAAATAAGTAAATAAAATAAAATAAGTAAATAAATAAAAATAAAATAAAATAAATAAAATAAATAAAAAAAAAAAAAAAAAAAAAAAAAAAAAAAAAAAAAAAAAAAAAAAAAAAAAAAAAAAAAAAAAAAAAAAAAACCACAAATTTAATCATGACAATACTTTCTTGCTCGATTCCCCCACAACCACCGGTAGCACTTTTCATATTTAGGCTTTGACCTGGTGGTA
>RBNK01000531.1:0-24449 GCA_003990785.1 Endogone sp. FLAS-F59071 | reverse complement strand
TTTGGAGTAAAGAGCGCACTGGCTAATGAAGCCAATATGCGTGTATTTATTAATGCTAAATTATGATTGGTCGATACAAACAAAGATTGTCTAAGCCACAATTGAGTGACGTATGATCGATCGTTGATGCATCGATCATTGATAGAAGAGATATAATAAGCTAATAATTACAACAGTATATTGGGATGAAATTTACCTGCAAGATCTCTAGACTATCCATAACTCATCTACTATTGATGGTAAAGGATGTGACCTAGCCTACAATGATACCTAGCAAGAACTGGCCAATATTAAAGAAGAAAGACAAGAAGACAAAGAAGAATTGGAAGAATCATCAGATGATGAATGACTATATATAATATAAGAAACCAACAATGAAACCAACTTCCTAATTGAAAAGAAGCACCTAGATACTATAGTACCTACTAAAGAAATAGCAAACTCTGCAGGATATGATATCCATGCAAACAAAGATACACTAATCTCACCAGGATCAATTTTTCTAATCAAAACAGGAATTGCCTTAAAACTGCTAAATGGAACTTATATACAAATCCTAGATAAAAGCAGCAAAATCAAAGAAGGAATTTCAATCAAAGCAGGAGTTATTGATGCAGGCTACACTGGCGAAATTATACTCACAGTTCATAACTTATCAGCTCATTACAAATACTGAGTCACTAAAGGAGCCAAGCTAGTACAATTCATATTCATCAAGCTTGACAACTCAGTAATAGCTAAAGTCATAGAACAACTTCTGAAAACTGAACATGCTGCAGAAGGATTTAGATCAATAAACAAAAAGAAAACTACACTCATCAAAGACAAACAATGGTATCTGAAGATAGTATAAGGAATAGTACCATATGAATGCTGTCCTCATAGAAACAGAACCTACTATGCAGATGACACTTGGAAATGCTGGAGCTGCATTAAAGAAAGTAAGAAATCATAAATCCAACAATTAGCAAAGGAGGAAGAAGAAGTGAAACAAGTATGCAAGGCTATAAAATTACCAACTAAAAAGAAGAAAACAGATTGGTCAACTGATGATACAATAGATATATAGTCAATTGAAGAAATAAATAAAGAAAAGCTAGAAGAAAAAGTAGAATATGGAACCTTATCATTACTCGGAAAGAAGACAAAACTTCTTTTCTACAAAGGAACAATAAAGAATAAAATAGTCAATGTACTGATCGACAGTGAAGCAATATGTAATTTCATCAGCAAACAGCTAGCTGATCAACTCAAAGTAATCAAGTCACCCCGCAAAGTAGCAATGATTGTAAAAGTCACCAATGGAGAAACCCAACAAGTTACCTATACTACTAAAAATCTTCCAATCTCAATCAAATCATACTAGGATATATTAAACTTTGAAATCATATACATGCTCAAACCAAGTATAGTATTCGGAAAAAGTTGGCTAGATTAGAAGAACCCTAACATTGACTGGCCAAGCAGAACCATAGTATTCACTCATCGAAACAAGGACATCAAATTGGTCTCCAAATTAAGAAATAGCAAGATCTGACTCTACTCTATCAAAAAATTCTATCAATACCTCAAAAAAGATGACATAGTTTACTGCTGTATTATTACTAAAAAGAACATTGCTAAAATAGCTACTAAAACCGATATAGACATTAATAGCCTGGACATATCCCTACAACTACTTATTACTGAGTTCATAGACCAATTCCCTATAAACTTACCAGAAGGACTACTACCAAAACAAAGTATTGACTACCAAATTGAATTAATACCTAGTACAGAATCACCATTCAAGAAATTTATCAATTATCTGGACCAGAGTTACAAGAACTCAAGAAGACTTTAGAAGAATTAATTGAACGAGGATCTATTTAATCTAGTATATCACTTTTTGGAGTACCTATTATATTTGTCAAAAAGAAGGATGGAATTAGAATATGTATTGACTACTGACAACTCAATGATATAACTATCAAGAACTGATATCCATTACCAAACATCATGGAATTATTCGACAGACTCAAAAGAGCAACTATATTCTCAGTTATTAACTTATGATCAGAATATCATCAAATCTATATTGCTAAAGAAGACATTCCAAAAACAGTATTTAGAACTCGATATAAACATTATAAATAGAAAGTTATGCCTTTTGGATTAACAAATGCACCTGCAACATTTCAAGGACTGATGAATAATATATTCAGATTACTACTTGATGAATTTATAGTTGTCTATATTGATAACATACTGATCTATAGTAAGACAAAAGAAGAACACTTACAACATTTATGCCAAGTACTAGAAATATTAAGAAAACATCAGCTATATGCTAAACTTAGCAAATATAACTTTTTATAAAAAGAAGTTGCATATCTTGAATATCGAATCAATGAATAAGAAATTCTAGTCGACTCTGCAAAAATCAAAGCAATCAAGAAATGGGAAAAACCAACAACAATTAAGGAAATACAATCCTTCTTAGGACTAGCAGGATACTACCAAAGGTTTATCAAGAACTATGCAGGAATTATAGTATACCTACATAATCTAACAGTTACAGGTACAAATGTTAATCAAGAATAGAATGGAAACTATGACATAGCCTTTAAAACTTTGAAAGAAAAGTTAACAACCGCACCTGTCCTTAGAAGCCTAGACTAGAACCTACAATTTGTAGTAACTACTAATGCCTCAGATTATACAATTAGAGCTATACTTTCACAAGAAGACTAACTTATCACCTACCATTCAAGGAAAATGTTATCTGCAGAAAGAAATTACCCTGTTCATGAAAAAGAATTACTCACAATAATTGATGCAATATAAGCTTGGAGACACTACCTGATAGGCAACAAATTCTTGATCTATACAGATTATAAATTACTTAAATACCTAAACAAACAGCCAACTCTCTCCACCCGACAAGTGTGATGGATAGATCACCTCAACAACTACCACTTTGAAATAATTTACAAACCTGAAAAGCTTAATATTGTAGCAAATGTCTTATCTCAATAATAACAGGAGAAAGAACAAATCAAAGAGATCATTGAAATTACTGACAATTGGATACAAGAAATTTAAGAAAGAGTTCTAATAGACAAAGAAGTGTAAAAAATTATAGACAAACTTAATTCCAAACCAGATATAATAAACAAATTCAAGATTTGAAACAACAACCTTTATTATGAAGATCAACTCTTCATATTATCAAACCTTTATGTCAAGATTCTACAAGAACATCATGATATACCCTTAGCAGGATACTTCAGATTTGATAAAACTTATAAAGCACTTACCAGAAACTTTTACTAGCTGAAAATGTTTTCAAGTACCAAGAGTTTCATAGCTTCTTGTAATACTTATCAATTTAACAAAGCACTTAGACAATCACCTGCTGGACTATTACAACTACTACCTATACCTACTGAAAAATGGGAACAAATCAGTATAAATTTCATTGTCCAACTGCTGAAAACAACATCTGAAAAAGACATAATAACTGTCTTTGTTGATTGACTCAGCAAACAAATATACTTTGTCACAAGTAAAACAACTGATATTGCACCTGAAGTAGCAAAAATATTTTTCAACAATATTTTTTGCCTATATAGACTACTGCAAATTATTATTTGCAACCAAGACCCAAAGTTTATAAGCAACTTTTGGCAATCACTATTCAAAACACTTAGAACAAAAATAGTACTATCAACCACATTTCACCCATAGACTGATGGACAAACAGAATATATAAACCAAATATTAGAATAAATGCTTAGAACTTACATCAATTATTGACAGAATGATTAGGACAAACATTTAACTGCTACTGAATTCATATGCAATAATGTTCAGCAAAAGTCAATCAAACTATTGCTATTTTTCCTAAACTATGGCTATCACCTGCTGACACTAGCAACCCTGTTACTAGAAAAAGTCAAATCAACAGTGCAAGCCATAAGATGCAATTTGCAAAGCACAATTACAGCAGACAAAATATATAAACAAAAAAAGATGTGAAGAATCATTTGAGATAAATGAAATGGTCTTACTGTCCTCAAGACATATCACACTATAAAAATTATCTAATCAGCCTTCAAAGAAACTTCAGAATAAGTTTCTGGGACCATTTAAGATTATTGCAAAAATATCAGCTGTTACTTACAAACTGGAGTTACTATCAACAATAAGGATCTATCCCATGTTTTACATATTATTACTGAAATGTTACATACCAAATAATAATGATTTATTTCTAAACAGACAAGTTATACCACCTGTACCAATTATAGTTAATAACACAGAAGAATTCAAAGTAGAAGAAATCTTAGATTAATAGATCACCAAATAAGGCAACAGATTGACACCACAATACCTAATCAAGTAGAAAGGATACCCCTTACATGTGTTAAAGTTTTGATCTCCAAATGTGTTTTTGGGGGTAAAGAGTGCACTGGCTCATAAAGCCAAATATATGTGTATTTATTAATGCTAATATATGATTGGTCAATACAGATAAAGATTGTCTAAGCCACAATCGAGTGATGTACCATCAATCATTGATAAGAGAGAGATATAATAAGCTAATAATTTCAACACTCCCCCTGCTTGACATATCTCGATAAATAAAAAAAATAAAATGTTCAACTATACATCACGAATGGCATCCATAAAGTATATTTACTACAAATAACTATATGTAAAATACTACTTGAGTGATAAGAATGACATGATAAGAGAAATAAAAGTTTTTTTTTTGAAAGAGAAAGGTTAGTTATGTAAGCCCATTTTTGTGATCAACATTTCAAGTCTGGGTCGCGCAAGTGGCTTGGTTAATGCATCAGCAATCATTTCATCTGTTGCTATATAAATGATATCTATCACCTTTGATTCAACTTTCTTTCAAATAAAGTGGTACTAAATGTCAATATGCTTTGATCAAGCATGATTAATTAGATTTTTGGCGAGGGCAATTGCTGATTGGTTGTCTTCAAATAAGGTTGTTGTACAATTCTGTAAATATCCTAGCTCATCTAATAGAGTGTATAGCTAAATAGCTTCTCTTGTCGCATGTGCTAATACCATATATTCTGCTTTAGTCGATGATAGGGCAATGGTTGGTTGGTGCTTGCTTGACCAGCTGATGGCTCCCCCTGATAGGTTGAAAATATAACCCATAGTTGATCATCATATATTAATGTCTCCTCTCCAGTTAGCATTACTGAAACTGATCAGCCTTAGATCCTGATCGCATCCAAGGTACAACTTATAATTGGCTGTTCCTTTAATATATCTTAATAATCGTTTGAGGGCATGGTGATGTTCTTACATTGGATTGGCTGAAAATTGACTAATGATGCTAACAGCAGCAGCTAGATCAGATCTCATTCCGATCATCAGGTACATTATGCTACCAATCATTTATCTGAATAGATTTTGATCTGCAAATTTTCCCCCTTCAGCTTTGAGTTGAATAGATGGATCAAGGGGTGTACTGATTGGCTTGGTATTCATTATGTTAAATCTTATAATGATTTGATTAGCAAAGTGACTTTGATCAATTGTGATTGTATGTTTTTCGATCATGTATGACTCGAATACCCAGAAAATGTTTAATTTCACCACAGTCTGTCATATCAAATGCATTGCTAAGCTCCACCTTGAATTTGTTCATCATTTCTATAGAATCAGCTAGAATTAGTAGTTCATCGACATATATGGCAATAATTATTAGTGATTGATCATCTTGTCTTCTTCTTAGATAAATGCTGTGATCTGATTGTAGTCTTGTAAAATTTGATTGGCTGAGGTAGTTGTCAATCTTCTGATTCCACATATGAGGTGATTGTTTTAGTCTATACAATAATCGATTGAGCTTATACACAGCTCTCGATGACAGCTCCAATTGGTTAATTCCTTCAGGTACTATCATGTAGATCTCCTCATCAAGATCGCCATTCAGGAATGCAGTTTTTACATCCATTTGGTGAATTTCTAAGTTTAGAGCTGCACCGATCAATAAAAGTACCCTGATCGATATGAATTTCACCATAGAAGCAAATGTTTCATCATAATCAATTCCTTGCTATTGTGAATATCTCTTGGCAACTAATCTTACCTTGTACCTGGCAACCGATCCATCAGTGTTGAGCTTCTTTTTAAATACCCATCTATATCCAATCAGCTTGCGTCCCACAGGCATCTCAGGTACAATCGTCCACATGTCATTATTCTTAAGTAATTTAAGCTCTTAATTGATCGCTTCCTGCCAAAGTCTTGCATCAGGCAGAGAAATTGCTTCCTTGTAGCTTATTTGGTCATCGGTTAATTCAATTAAATTAGCTTCTAGTATGCGATCTTGCCAAATTTGTAGGGCTTCAGTGTCTATCAATTGTTCGATTGGCTCCCAGGTGTTGTCATCATCATCATCATAGCCTAGCCATTTTACCAGATATTGCCTTTTTTCATCAATCTTGCATTCTCCAATGATCACTTTAATGATATATTCTTGATCTTCTGAGTTGACGATTGTTAGGAATTTTAATATAATAGATTCATCAAATGTGACATCGTGGCTGATCTCTATCTTCCTATTGGTTGGATTCCAGAGCCTGTATACCTTCTTTTTGTCATGATAGCCAATCATTTTAAGCTTTTTGGATTGGGGTGCCAGTTTCAACCTTTTTTCTTTGTGAATATGCATATATGTGTCAGCCCATATGATGCATAAGTTACTGATATCAGGCTTGTGACCATGCCATAATTCAAATGGTGAAGCACTCTCCTTATTGGCTCGTGTTGGCAATCGGTTGCGTAAATATGTAGCACTTGTAGCAAGTTCAGCCCAAAGTTCGTCAGGTATATTGGCAGTGATTTTAACAGCCCAGATCGACTTCATCAATGTCCGGTTATATCATTTGGTGATACCGTTTTGTTGCAGCATGTCCGGCGTCATCATTTCATAATGAATTCCATTTTTGATTAAAAATTTGCATATCTCAGTATTTACATACTCTCCCCCTCTATTGAACCGGAGAATCTTCAGTTTTCAGTTCAATTGCATTTCGGCAAATACCTTAAATACCCAGAATTGATCAAATGTATCACTTTTGTTGTCGATAAAATATGTTGTAACATAGCGAGTGGTATCATCGATGAATGTTAATATATATTTCACTCCATTGACTGATGGTATAGGCATCAGCCTATACAGATCTGAGTACACCCTTCCAATAAGCTCCATCGATCGATTTTTCGTGTATCCAAAAGACTTGCGGTGCGATTTTGCATATTTACACCCTGTGCATATTTCGATTTGTGTGGTCAGCAGCTGTACATCTCCAAGCCCTATGACAAATTTGTTAATTGATTGCAGAGTATTTCGGCCCAGATGGCCCAGCTGGTGATGCTATAGTGTATAGTCATCAATCTTGGAATCGGCAATGTTTGCTTCTAGCTCTAGTGATGTCGATAAATGAAATAGGTCACTATCAGCTTGTTCGATTTTGATTTCCTTATAATCCATGCTGATTTTAATTACTGATCCGTCGCTTTTAAAGGTTATGTCATTTCCATTATATGTTAATACCCATATAGATATTAAATTTCTAGTGATTTCTGGTACATATAAAATATCCTATAATTTCAGCTCATCATTGAGCTTAATTGTCCCAATGTGTATGGCATGTAGCTTCTCGTTCCCTGCACATGTGACCAAGCTGTTGTGCTCAGCTACCATCTCAAAAATCTCCCATTGGTTGAACATATGTTGCATGGCACTTGAATCGATGATGGCACCAATCGCCAGATTTGCTTTAGCTCTCGGTTTAGCCTTTTCTTTTTCTGTTTTTACCCAATTGTTGAATTTGTTGTATTGGAATATTTCGTATTCTCCCTCATAGACGTAACATTTCCAAGGATATCCTCGAAAATTCCTGCCTTGATGAGCTCTGCAATCATCATCTCAATCACCTCTGTCATTATGATAACCTTCTTGATTGTTTCCATTATCATTGTTATAGCCTTGGCCTTGTCCAGCACTTCCGCCTCGGTTGCCGCAACCGCCGCCTTGGTAGCTGCCTCAGTAGCCGCCTTGGTCTGTCACGTGGGCTTCATCATGCTTCTGCTTACTATCTAGATCGAACCTAATATATGCGAGTTGTAAAGCCTTTAGTGTTGTCAGCATATTCTTCCGTGCAAGTATTAATTCCTGGTATCTGAGGCTTAGACTCTGGAGATATTGCAGTATAGCTTCTATGTCGGTCATGTCTTCGATTTGCACTATAATTCAGTTGAATGTATCATTATAATCTTCAATCGATCCCTTTTGCTTCATCAGCGCAAGCTTATCGTGCATTCGTAACAATTGTTCCATTAGTGTGTATTTTTGCATCATAGCCTCTTTAAGCTCATTCCATGAATCAAATTCTCCCGATGTATTCACATGCCTCTATAGCTACATTCTAGCATTACCTGTAATTTTACTGATCACTGCGTTAACTTCCTCCTTTTGTACTAATAGATCGGCACTGGTGATAAATTGCTCTATGGCATCAAAGTAATCAAACAGTCTAGGTGCACCTCCTAACCCATCAAATTTGTTGATTGATCTCAGGTACTCCTTTGCCAGATTATTAAGCTTTGTTGATATTGTTGGTAATGGTGATTGTATTTGAATTTGTGGCATGTTGCCTTCTATAGCTGCATTCTGATTGGTTGGCGCACTGGGTGATGCGTTTGTTTTATCAATTTTTGCCATCAATTTGCCCAATAGGGTTACCAGCATATCTAATTTATCTTCTTGATTTCTGATCATTATAGCTATCTGTTTCTATCAATCAAGGCTAAATCCTATATTGCTTTAATGATTGCTATCCAATCCTTCATCATCATCAAGAGTTTGATATCTGTTGTCTGTTTTTGATTTAGATTGCAATCTTGTTGATCTTGTTGCTGACAATGATGTGTATAGATTATTCATTTTGTTGTGTCGCGTCATTGAATGCTATGTCATTACATGTTGTTTATTATGTTGCTTTATCACAGTATTGTTTGTCGCATTGTTTATTACGTTGTTTGATGCATTGTTTACAATGTTAAATAAATGCTTACTATAATTGCAGTTGTAATTGCTATGATTGCATAGATCTCAGGTTGTCAAGCTGCAATTTGAGCAGCTCGAGGCTCATAACCTGTTAAAGTTTTGATCTTCGAATGTATTTTTAGGGGTAAAGAGCGCACTGGCTTATAAAGCCAAATATGCATGTATTTATTAATGCTAATATATGATTGGTCGATACAGACAAAGATCATCTAAGCCATGATTGAGTAATATACTATCGATTGTTGATGAGAGAGAGAGATATAATAAGCTAATAATTTCAACAATATGATATGATATGGGAACCACTTAGCAATCTGACAAATGCAGATAAAGCACTGGAAAATTATCACAATTCCTTACAAAAATAGCGTAAATACTATTTTCTTAAAAGGGAAAGTAATATATAAAGTATTGATAAAACACTTGCAGAAACATAATAAATAACTATGCTTGCCATTAGGATTACAACCAGACTCAGAGTTATCCCATACAATGGAGACAACCATCACAATACTGCTTGTCAAGAACCTCTATCTCTGAATATAAACAAAGTAGAAACTGTTGTAATTATTAGCTTATTATATCTCTCCTATCAATGATCAATGCATCAATGATCGATCATATGTCACTCAATTGTGGCTTAGACGATCTTTGTTTGTATCGACCAATCATAATTTAGCATTAATAAATACACGCATATTGGCTTCATTAGCCAGTGTGCTCTTTACTCCAAACACACATTCAAAGATCAAATTTCAACAGGTTATGAGCCCCGAGCCACTCGAATTGCAGCTCGACAACCTGAGATCTACGCAATCATAGCATCTACGCAATTATAACTGCAATTACTATAAGTGTTTATTTAAAATCGTAAACAACGCATCAAACAAAGCGATAAACAATGCGACAAATGACACCGCGATAAAGCAATGTGATAAACAACATGTAACGACATAGCATTCAACGACGTGATACGACGAAATGGACAATCTATACACATCATCGTCATTAGCAACAAGATTAACAAAATTGTAGTCTAAATCAAAAACAGACAACAGACATTAAACCCTTGACGACGACGACAGATTGGATAGCAACTATCAGAGCAATATCGTATTTAGCCTCAATCGACAGGAACAGATGGCTACAACGATCAGAAATCAGGAAGATAAATTAGACATGCTTGCAACCCTAATGGACGAATTGATGGCAAAAATCGACAAAACGATCACATCACCTAGTACACCAACCAATCAGAATGCCGCTACAGAAGGCGATACGCCACAAAGACAATCACCATCACCATCACCAACAACATCAACAAAGCTTAATGATCTGGCGAAGGAGTACCTGAGATCGATCAACAAATTCGATGGATCAGGTGGTACACCCAGATTGTTTGATTACTTTGATGCCGTAGAGCAATTTATCACCAGCGCCAATCTATCAGTACAAAAGGAGGAAGTCAATGCAGCGATTAGCAAAATTACAGGCAATGCTAGAATGTGATTATAGAGGCACGTGAACACATTGGGAGAATTTGATTTATGGGATGAGCTTAAAGAGGCTATGATGCAAAAATACGCACCAATGGAACAATTATTATGAATGTACGATAAGCTTGCGATGATAAAGCAAAAAGGATCGATCGAAGATTATAATGACGCATTCAACCGGATTATGGCACAAATTGAAGATATGACCGACACAGAAGCTATACCGCAATATCTCCGGGGTCTAAGCCTCAGGTACTGGGAATTAATACTTGCGCGGGAGAATATACTGACAATGCTGGAGGCTTTACAACTCACATGCATCAGGTTCGACCCGGATAACAAGCAAAGGCGCAACGAAGCCCACACGACAGACCGAGGCGGCTACCGAGGCGGCTACCGAGGTGGCGACCGAGGCAGCGACTGAGGCGGCTACCGAGGCGGCGGTCACAACAACCGAGGCAGACACGCCGGACGAAGCTGAGGCTACAACAATGAAAACAGAAACAATCGAGGAGGTCATAATGACAGAGGCAACCGAGGCGGCGATTGCGGAGCCAATCGAGGTGGGAATTTTCGGGGACACCCTCGGAAATGTTACGTCTGTGAGGGAGAACACGGAATATTTCAATACAACAAATTCAATGATTGTGTAAAAACAGAAAAAAAAAAAGAAAAGACTAAACCGAGAGCCGAAGCAAATCTGGCAATTGGCGCCATCATCGATTCGGGTGCCACGCAACATATGTTCAACCAATTGGAGCTCTTCGAGATGGTGGCTGAGCACGACGGCTTGGTTACGTGTGCAGGGAATGAGAAATTACGCGTGACGCACGTTGGGACAATTGAGCTTGACGACGAGCTGAAATTACGGGACGTTTTATATGTACCGGAGATCGCCAGAAATTTAATATCTGTGCAGGCGTTGACACATGACGGAAATGATATAACCTTCAAAAGCAACAGATCAGTAATTAAAATCGGCGTAGATCATGAAGAAATTAAAATCGGACAAGCCGATGGCGACCTATTTCATTTATCAACATCAGAGCTAGAGTTAGAAGCAAACATCGCTGATTCCAAGATTGCAAACATCACCGATTCCAAGATCGATGACTATATATTATGGCATCACCAACTAGGCCATCCGGGCCGAAATACTCTGCAATCAATCAACAAATTTGTCACAGGGCTCAGAGATGTGCGGCTGTCGACTGGACAAATCGAAATATGCACCGGGTGTGAACATGCGAAGTTACACCGCAAGCCATTCGGACACGCGAAAAATCGATCAATGGAGCCTATCGGAAGGGTGCACACAGATCTGTGCGGGCCGATGCCCACGCCATCAGTCAATGGAGCAAAATATATATTAACTTTCATCGATGACGCCACTCACTACGTTACAACATATTTTATTGACAACAAAAGTGATACATTTGATCGATTCCGGACATTCAAGGCATTCACCGAGATGCAATCGGGCTGAAAACTCAAGATTCTCCGATCAGATGGAGGAGGAGAGTATGTAAACACCGAGATGCACGAATTTTTAATCAAACACGGAATTCATCACGAAATGACGACACCAGACACGCCGCAACAAAACAGTGTAGCCAAATGATATAACCGGACATTGATGGAGTCAATCCGGGTAGTTAAAATTACTGCCGGCATACCTGACGAACTTTGGGCGGAACTTGCCGCAAGTGCTATATATTTACGCAACCGATTGCCAACATGAGCCAATAAGGAGAGTGCTTTACCATTTGAATTATGGCACAGTCACAAGCCTGATATCAGTAACTTGCGCATCATATGGGCTGACACATATATGCATATTCGCAAGGGAAAAAGGTCGAAGCTGGTACCCCGATCTAAAAAGCTTAAAATGATTGGCTATCATGATGAAAAGAAGGTGTACAGGCTCTGGGATCCAACCAATAGGAGGATAGAGATCAGCTGCAATGTCACATTTGATGAATCTATTATATTAAAATCCCCAACAATCGTCAACCCAGAAGATTGAGAATATGTCATTGAAGCGATCATCGGAGAATGCAAGATTGATGAAAAAAGGGAATATCTGGTTAAATGGCTAGGGTATGATGATGACAACAACACCTGGGAGCCAATCGAACAATTAATCAACACTGAAGCTCTACAAATTTGGCAAGATTGGATGTTAGAAGCTAATTTAATTGAATTGACCGATGACTCAATGACCTACAAGGAGGCAATTTCTCTGTCTGATGCAAAGCTCTGGGAGGAAGCGATCAATCAAGAGCTTAAATCACTTAAGAATAATGACATATGGACGATTGTACCTGAGGTGCCTGTGGGACACAAGCCGATTGGATGCAGATGGGTATTTAAAAAGAAACTCAACACTGATGGATCGGTTGCCAGGTACAAAGCGAGATTAGTGGCCAAGGGATATTCACAACAGCAAGGAATTGATTACGATGAAATATTTGCTCCTGTGGCGAAATTCACGTCAATCAGGGCACTTTTATCAATCGGAGCAACCTTAAACTTAGAAATTCACCAAATAGACGTAAAAACTGCGTTCCTGAACGGTGATCTTGATGAAGAGATCTACATGATGGTACCTGAAGGAATTGACCAATCGGAGCTGTCACTGAGAGCTGTGTGTAAGCTCAATCGATCACTGTATGAACTAAAGCAATCACCTCGTATGTGGAATCAGAAGATCGACAACTATCTCAGCCAATCAAATTTTACAAGACTACAATCGGATCACAGCATTTATCTAAGGAGAAGACAAGACGATCAATATCAATCGCTGATAATTATTGCCATATATGTTAACGATCTACTAATTCTGGCTGATTCGATGGAAACGATGAACAAATTCAAGGTGGAACTTAGCAACGCATTCGATATGACGGACTGTGGCAAAATTAAACATTTTTTGGGTATTCGAGTCATGCATGATCGGAAAACACACACGATCACAATTGATCAAAGCCACTTCACCAATCAAATCATTACAAGGTTTAACATGACGGACGCCAAGCCAATCAGTACACCCCTTGATCCATCCATTCAACTCAAAGCTGAAGGAGGAAAATCCGCAGACCAAAGTCTATTCAGACAAATAATCGGCAGCATAATATACCTGATGATCGGGACGAGACCTGATCTAGCTGCTGCTGTCAGCATCATCAGTCAATTCTTGGCCAATCCAATGCAAGAACATTACCACGCCCTCAAACGATTATTAAGATATATTAAAGGAACAGCCAATTATAAGCTGTGCCTTAGACGTGATCAGGATCTAAGACTGATCGGTTTCAGTGATGCTAACTGGAGAGGAGACATTAACACACAACGATCAACCACGGGATATATTTTCAACCTATCAGGAGGAGCTATCAGCTGGTCAAGCAAACGCCAAGCAACCGTTGCCCTATCAACAACTAAGGCAGAATATATGGCATTAGCTCATGCGATAAAGGAAGCCATTTGGCTATGCACCCTATTGGATGAGCTAGGATATTTGCTGAATTGTACAACAACCTTATTTGAAGACAACCAATCAGCAATTGCCCTCGCCAAAAATCCAATTAATCATGCTCGATCAAAGCATATCGACATTCAGCACCACTTTATTCGAGAGAAAATTGAATCAAAGGTGATAGATATCGTTTACATGGCAACAGATGAAATGATCGCCGATGCATTAACCAAGCCACTTGTGCGACCAAGACTTGAAATGTTGATCGCAAAAATGGGCTTACATAACTAACATTATTTCTTTAAAAATTTTATGTTCTTTATCACGTCATTCTTATTACTCAAGTAGTATTTTATATATAATTATTTGCAGTAAATATACTTCATGGATGACATTTGTGATGTACAGTTGAACACTTTACTTTTATTCTTTTATTTTTTACTTATTTATTTTTATCAAGATATATCAAGCAGGGGGAGTGTTGTAATTATTAGCTTATTATATCTCTCCTATCAATGATCGATACATCAACGATCGATCATACGTTACTCAATTGTGGCTTAGACGATCTTTGTTTGTATCAACCAATCATAATTTAGCATTAATAAATACACACATATTGGCTTCATTAGCCAGTGCGCTCTTTACTCCAAACACACATTTGAAGATCAAATTTCAACAGAAACTTTAATCAATGAAGCAATCAGTTAACGATACTATGAAACCAATTGAGTATATGTTAAAGTTATATTAGAAGATAATGACGACATAGTATAATACTTACAAGATAATATAAATATATTTAGAACATTCAATATCTCTAAACAATATCAGGTGTACTACCAAATAGGTTATGCCTTATTCACTACTACTGATAATATGTTAGTACTTAACCTTATCGAAGCCAAGAACCAAATAGAATTAACAAACACCAAATTTGAGAGAGGAAGAAGAATATTCCACTTCTTCAAACAATGGCTACAAGCAATCAACTGGATCAGAACACTCTCACTCGGAAAATGGAACAGAATTCTTAGAGAATAACTAGATAGAATATTAGAAGTCATGAAGAAGAAATACTCTTGAGACAGTACCTACATCATCTTTGACTTCTTGAACAGAGAAGACTCCGAATCATCTAGTCAAACCAAGATAGATAAGGAATTCCCCCTTGAAGAAATATCTAAAATAGAATTACCTAATATAGTAGTTCCTGAATTAAAAATACCAAATAAGGCATTGCCAAATAGGGTATTGTCAATTGAGGAATTACTCAATGAGAAAATCCTATTTTAGGAAATCCTTTTTATAGTATGACTATATTTAGAAATGCCTTTAAGTAGTATTACTTATTGTAGCATTTCCTTTTCTTATATTACTTATAGTAGTATTACCCCTTTCTGAAATACTTCATATAGTATTTCTTTTTATCAAATTACTATCTCTAGTAATTTCCTTTTTTATTATTACCTTTCATAGTATTACCTTTTACTACATTACTTATTTCAGTATTTCTTTTTTTGAAGTATTACTGCTATCAGTAGTACTATTTTAGGCAGCTATCTTTATAGCAGTACTATCTGATTTCTTATATAAATACCCCCTCAGTTTTTATTTGAATAAATCTCAGTTCAATAGCAGTACACACTCAAGATCCCTTTGAGAGCTAAAGATCTCACCCTCTTCTACATATATCAGGAGTACTAATAGGACTATAAGTTTGAAAATCATAATTAATAATCTTATAAAGAAACAAAGTACTTATGATATCTTAGAAACCTTGCAATATACTTGGAGATTCCTAAGTCCAATGTGGATTAGTATTATCAGACACTTCCTTATAGGTGGTTTAGAAGAAACCCCCTTACAAGATCATAGTACAGTGTTGTGTTCATTGCTGTGCCCCATCTTGGACATCCAATAATAGCATTCTGCTGAGTGCGTCGGCATTTTGATTTGTCTTTCCTTTTCTGAACTTCACTATGAAATCATATTCTTAGAGTATTATAATCTAACATATATATATTCTACTTAGATCAGGTCTATTAAACAATCATTTGAGTGCCAAATAATCTATGATAACTTCAAAATGTTATCTGATAAGGTAATACCTAAATCACTTGACTGTCTATACAACTGCAAGGTACTCTAATTTAGTTGATTCATAATTTTTCTCAGTGCCACAGGTTCCTCTGCTTATATAACAAATTACTCATTCTAGACCTTTGGTGTTATCTTGCGAAAGGATTACTCTTACTCCTATTGCACTTGCATTAGTATAAAGCTTAAAAAGCTTTATCCAGTTTGGTTTTGCTAATATAGATGTGGTTGCCAAAGCCTTCTTCAATGCATTGAGTGCCTTTTACTCAAGTTCACTTTGTTTTTCATCGACTTCTACCTAATTATAACTTTTTGTAAGGGTTGCATATAGGGGTTCAGCTAAGCTTGCAAAATTGTATATATATCGATGGTAGTACAAGGCTAGTTCTAGAAAGGCATGCATTTCTGTTCAGTTTATAGGTCATTTGAATTTAGTGACAGCTTTCACTTTGGCTGGATCGGTTCGAATTCCTTCCTTATCAATAATATACTCAGGTATTGTAACTTTTTCAGCAGTGAATGTACACTTCTTTAGTTTTAAATAAAGATCTTCGATTCTTATTCAGTTGAATACTTCATATAGTATCTTAATGTAGTCTGGGAATGTTACTATAAATATTGTGATGTCATTGATATATATTAGTAACATTTTTCCAACAAGGTCTCCAAATATCTTGGTCATCATTTTCTGAAAGCTTGCTAGGGTATTCTTGAGTCTGAATGGCATTTGTAAATATTTCCAATAGCCTTGCAGAGTTATGAAGGAAGCGATTTCCTATAATTCTTCATCAAGTCCCAACTGATAATATCTACTAGTCATGTTGAGAGTTATATAAAGACTCACATGGATTGATATTTTTGAAAAGGTGTTATTAATTCTTGGTATTGGAAAGACATTTCCCTTAGTGATATTATTTAGCTTTCTAAAATCAGTATACATTTTTAGAGCAAAGGTTCCAACTTCTAATCCTTTTTTAGGTATGATATCATTTAGGAATCCTCATAAGCTATCTATTTCAGTGGCTATTCCTCTTTTGACTATATCATCTATTTCTTTTTGCTGCCATTCGATATATGTAAGTGATGTTTAGTATGATATACATTTGATCGGAGGGTGCCCTTGGATGCTAATGTGATGAAAGTGCTTTAGTGGCTTCAAATTGATTTCCTCAAAGGTTGTTGCAAATATGTAAGAGTATTTGTTGATGAGTTCTTTTAACTCCTTCTTTTCTTTTTTACTGAGCTGTTCTTTAAAGGTGTATACCTTCTTATTTACTGTTTTGAGTGCATACTTAAGTTTTGTTATGAGTTTTGCGATGTTTATTCCAGTAGATCTGAACCCTTTATCTCCTCTAGTTATTTTTTCGAGGTTAGCTACTTCTACCACCTTGCCAGTCCAAATAGGTATAATTATTAGCTATGCAACTCAATCTTCTCTGTAAAGTTTAGCTATATTGAATTAATGTCAGTTGACAACTATGATCTTGATTTTGCCCATGTAATCTGTATCAATGACTCCTGTATTAATTATAATTCTGGTAACTGCTAGAGAACTTCTTGGTTTAATTTGACTATAATACCCTTGAGGTATTTTTACAGCAATTCCTATTCTGACTATACATAATTCTCCTAGTTACAGTTTGATATCCTTGACAGTAGAGAGATCAAATCCAGCAGCTTGTTCACTTTTTCATTCTAAAGGTTTAGCCTTCTGGTTAGTTTGTACAATCTGCATCATGAAGAATTCCTTTTGCTCGTCTTTATCATCACTTTCTATCATTTGCAGGTGGACTCCTCTTTCTAAGTTGACAGGTATTTCATAGCATTGTCCTTTCTAGGTGATTCTCATTTTATATGTGCTAAGGTCAATTACTGCTCATACCTTCTTTAGCTAGTTATTTCCAATGATGAGGTTGTAGGACGTAGTGTTAACTACTATTACTGATACCAGAATGATAAGTTTACTAAAGTAGATAGGTAGTTCATATACTTTACCAAGCAGTATTATGATATATCTATCTGCCACTACAATTGTTATAGTTGTGGCTTCTTTGATCTGCCACCTGAGTCAGTCGAGCATTGTTTTACTGATGATGCATCCTCTAGCACCTGTATTGATAATATATAGTATTGTAATTTCCTCAAACTGGCATTGTGAGTATGCTGATGAGTTCTGTGGTTTGTTATCCTCTAATTGTTGTGCTGCATTAATCTCCACTACTTTATACCCAGATTGTACATCACTTATCCCTTTTCGGATTTGCTGTCAGAAGGTTGGAAATTCAGCAAGTTATCCTATTTTGACTGGGATGGTCATGTCTTCTATTTCCTTCCATATGTCTAAGCTGTATTTCTTGGATTTCTATAGTTTGCATTCCTTGCTTCCTTCACTTATGGGTGCCTCAGACATTGGTGTGTCTTTTTAGATGATTCGATTCACTTCTTCTTCGAAGAGCTTATCTTGTTCATCACTATCAAATTCACATACTTATGCTCATTGTGCTACCTATAGGGTTTTTATCATATATGAATCCTGCTTTCTTGGGTTGTCTAGGTTTTCATTTTTCCTATGTGGCTAGGAATGCTTCTACCTGGCTATACTCATCTTCACTATTAAAATCTTCTTCTTTAAAGGTAACAACATTTATCTGGATCTGTCCTTGGGTTTTTGGTCAAGCAATTCTACTTATTTCCATTATGCATCTTGAGGCATAGTGCCCTTTTTCTCTACATCTTCTATATACTCTTATATCTGGCTGAGTGTAGTCTCTTGATATGTGCCCATCTTAGTTATACCTGAAGTATCTTAAATTGCCAATTGGATATGCATTTGATCCCGTCACTGGGGTTAGATTTGCTATAAATTATTGGACTGGTTGCTATGTATTGATTTGCCTTTTAAGGTCTGATATATATGTAGTCATCTTGCTCATCTGTTTAATAAGATTATCCATAGCTGGGTCCTTTTGTAAAGCTGCCCCCCAGTTGACTGTTGCTGGTGTGATGGTAGGTACAACTGCTGGTACTGTATGGGGTTCTTAGAGGTTGCTTGGCAAAATCTGCTGTATTATATCCTAGCCTGGGTTTTATATAGCTTAATATCTTTATATATAATTTACCTTTTACATGTAATTTAGTTCAACTGAGCTAGAGCGTACTTGGAGAGTGATTTCTCGGTGAAGTCTATTCATGAAAGACTGTTCTATGATGAGGTCCTAGTTAGCTGCTAGATATCCTACAAAGTATACTATATGTCGGATTTTTGTGTAGAAGGCAAGGAGACTTTTGTTTATTCCTTGGTACATTGATGCTAGCTGATCCTTCATACTTTGCTATATGTCGGCAGTATGGTAGGTATCTCTTAACCATACAATAGTATTGATAAAGGTTATTACAGCATTAGCTTCTATGTTTGCTCCTCCTGTTCCTATATTAAATCCTCCATTTGCTACTATAGCAAGTGTTGCAGTGTCATATATAATCTTGGCAAGTCCTTATAAAACTGCTTCTAGAACATTTACTTTTGCAATGTTGTTGAACTGTCAGATTGCATTATAAATCTGCAAATCTTTGATAAACTTAATTACTGATTTAGCTGGCATATAACTAGTAAAGGTCAGTGGTCTTTTTATCATTTATATGTATTATTTTCTAGTTTGTTATCTATTTCATCATCAGATGATTTGTAAAATAATACTTGTAGATTATCACCAAAATCAATAGCTGATTCATTGTTTAATGATAACCCGTCATATACTATAAGGGAGGCAATAGATTCTCTTATCTTACTATAGTCACTATCTAAAGGGTTAGGTGTAATAAATTCTTCTTCCTCGGAGCTGGAACTGTTCAGTAATCTTCTTTATATAAAAAGTGGAAGTATCCTTTGGTAGTCTATTTTGAACAATGCTGTCTTCTGCTATAGGTATACTGTTGTTACTTGAAGGGGTAGTTTGGTTCTGCTTGAATAAAGATGTGAGAGTTGATCTTTTAATAACTCTCCTGCTAGTCGGTACCAAGATGTGACAAATGTACTAATAACTGGTCATTCATTCATTGAGAATGCTCAGAGTATCAGATGCGATATCTCTCTTTGTATATCCTTACTACAGCTTCGTACTGTGCTCTTCAGGCTTTACTATAACTAATATTGAGATATTCCAAGACTCTGTACAAACTGATTTATTTAAATAGAAATAGAGGGGGTATTTATACAAATTTAAGAGGCTAAAAAACAGCTAATAAAGACTTCACTATAAAATATAATCCAATTATTGCAAAGAATACATAATGACTCTGGTGGTGGCATTTTGCTGAAATAAAAGGCGTCATGTTGAAATAAAAGGCATCATGCCAAAATAAAAGATGTCATACCGAAATAAAAGGTGTCATACCAAAATAAAAGGAAGGGGACAAAGTGTTACAGTAACTTCTACATCAAGTATAGTATAGATTCATAAAAATCAGTTAAGTTAAGAGTTGGCCGTTACAATAATTCTACCTTTATATACTAATATTAACTTCCTCACTCGCTCTCTTCTACTATAATGAGCACTTGTGATCAAAAAAGATAAAAGCAAGATGGATGATTATGCATATATAATAACCATTATCAAATTAATCAATGCCAAAGGCTGAGATAGTCTGGTCTGGTCTAGTCCTAGGACAGACTTTAGATTATCCTAACTGGACTGGTAAAATTAGTCTAAGTTGGGATTTTTGAACTATCTTAGACCATCCCAGACTATTAGTCCACCAGTCCAGACTATTCCATTTAGAGCCTTAGACCTAGGATTATATGGATCCAATCTCAAACATTTTACTTCCTAGCAGAAAAATATTATACTAGAGAAGAAGGGTTCTAGGGTGAAATCTTGTTTGATTATAGCTTTATACACTAAGGCAGAGTTGACTATAATGAACTAGAAGCTGAAAGAGTAGAAATTATTAAACAGCTTTAAAGCCATATTGTCATCATTATTATAATAAAGAAAAGTATAATGAAACTTATTCTCATTCTTCTAATTGAAATATAGCTTCTTATATATTTACTACTATACTATATTTTATACTTTTTTTTAAATAAATTTTATTTTATTTTAAATTAAAATATATAAAAGTAAGAAAATAAAATATAAAATTAATAAAGGAGAGAGCTAGAAGGTTTTGATTATATAAAGGAAAATAATGAATATATTATTTAATATTTTATAAAATCTATATATTAAGTATTATACATATTCTTTTGTAAATCCTTTAATTGGTATTTTTCTAGCATACAAGTACAAATTGTCTCTAAAGATAATAAAGCATAAGTTGATAGTATAGTGTGCTTTGTAGTACTGAATATATATTCTACTGGAGCACTTATACCTATAAATGTTTAAAAAAGAGTAGAAAAAAGAATTTTAAAAAATCAATATTTCTCTATATTTATATTTCTTTAAAGTAAAATATATATACCAGGAACTGCAAGATAATCTCAAGCAACTCTTGCTAAAGTTAGGAAAATATCTGTTTAATCTTTCCACCACTAAAGTAGATCATTTTTTAGTATTTCTTTTTCTTAATGTAAGTATATTGTTAATTTATCATCTTTGCCTTTCTTCTGAGCTGGCACTCTATAAATGTAGTTCATAAGATTCTTTATATTATTATCTAACATTTTTTTCTTTATCTAACTCTATATTTTCCTCTTCTTTACTTCATTATATCTATCTTTAAGTTTATACTCTTTATAAGTACTTCAAACTGCATTTTCACAAAATGTAATATATTTTTTTTCCCACTTGTATTATTAGTAATAGCTAAGTTTAATTCAAGGATCAAGTATTATAATAGTAAAAAGACATTAGTAATATAAGTAATATGGTGCCTTAAAATAGAATGATGAAATTCATGATATATAAGAGAATTTACCTCTGACTCTCACCTTTGAAACCTTATACCCAAATCAGAATAGATCTAGGGGTAGATGATATAATTATTAAGGAGATAAGATAATTAAGGAGTAAAACAATTACTTAGGGGCTTATACCATATCAAGATAAGGAGAAGATAATCAGGAGTCGAAATATAAAAGAGAAATATTATAAATATTACCCTCATCTAGCTATACAGTCCATTATCAAAAATTCATCTAATCATCAAAATACCTCTCTATACAAGACAATGTAAGAAGGACCCCAGGACCCCATTTCTCTATATCTAACAGGAGTTACTAAACCTATCAGATAGTGACTTATCAGATGTCCAGATCACAATTAAAAAGAAGAAATGCTATACTAGAGAACAGACCCAAGCTATTAAGGAAGAATACTACCAAAAGTTGCTTAGGGACCTTATGACAGCTATGAGTAATCTGAAGGATAACAAACTAGTCTAGAAGATCAAAAATTACCTCCAGGGGTTTGATCCCTTAGTTACTATCGAAATAGCAATACAAAATGACCTTCTGATTGATCAAATATAAGGTTAATGTCATCTGGCTATAATATTAGAAAACTATTTTCAGTTTGTAGTCTATGACTAACATCTGTACTCATAGGCTATTCACAGGCCATTTGCAGGCTGTTCTAGCCAGTTTGTAGATTGCAATATTGTTTTAGAGATATTTATGGTTCGTAATATTGTTCTAGCAAAGTTCTAGGATAGTTTGCAGCTGTTTGTCAATAATAGTTCATAGTCTATAACTAGTATCTGTGTCTGTAGCTATTTTGTTTATAGTTCTTAGTAAAATAGTTCACAGCTTTTAGTAAAATAGTTTGTGGATTAATTAACTATTTTTCTGATGGACCTATCAAAGAGAGATACCTTCTTCAAGCATTGGTATATATAAATATAGCATAGTAATGGGAGTTTTACATGGAAAGAGTTAGCTAATAGGACAGTGTTTACAAGGAAGACAATGAAACATTAGAGAAAAGTCTTTTACATGTTTGAATAATAGCCCCAAGTAATCAAATATTTTCCTCCTAGAAACATCTAACTTATTAATTCACTATCAAATGCTCAAGTCTATCAGATAATCCTTAAAGTTACATTGACCCATAGGAGATCAGATGTATAAAAAGATTCAGATCATGAGGACAACTAGTATAAAAAATAATCTTATATGTTAACACCAATCATAAATACCTCAATCTGTTTTATACTCAGTGAAATATTCTATTCAGATAGTTGTCTGGATGACTTATAACTCCTGACTCATTTATTTTTATTATCATTAATATAGTTAGTGAATTTGCCTAATAGTTATTTTGTATAAATACCCTCACTCTTTGCTTAGAGAATAACGTAGTTCAGATAGCTTAGAGCTAAAGAAACTTAAGGAAAGATAAAGAGAATAAGAGTCTGAGACTCTAGGTTTAATAAAGTATAAGTTTGGTTCTGAAAAGCTTTCCCCATCTATCACTATTATATATTTTCAAGTTACTATCACAAATACTTATAAAACCCTCTCATCACTAAGCCATATATCCTAATCTACTTAGATATTTCCCTATATTTGTATCTACTGATATTTGAGTATATTCTTCATTTGAGTCTAGTTCTTAGTCTTAGAGAGGACACCACCACATTGGCAGGAAGCTTCATCAGTACCTCTATCAACAGAGCCTTCAACCTTTATCTGAATTGAATTTGCCAGAAACCCATAGTGGAAGACAGAAGCAAATCCCAGTTCCCAACCTTTAGCAAATATGATCTTACCTAGAAAATACCCACTTTCCCCTTATCACCATTTATAACAACCCATCCAAACAGAATTACAGAACCATATACTAGAAGATTATATACCAGAAGGATCAGACCTTAGATCAGATACTTTTAATAAAACCCATGGATCAACACATAGCCTAGAACCACATATAAGAGCCACTCCCTCAGCATCTCCTATACTTCAGCCAGCAACACTTGATCTCAATACAGTACTTTCTTAGCTTAGAAGTGATTTACCTTTACCAGAAATAGTTTCAGAATTTGACAGAATCTATAAATCATATATCCCAGCAGAATTCCTAAAGTTACCCCTTGATTCTTTACCCCCAACACCTAAAGAATCAACAACACCACTAGTAATTAATTTAACACATTTACTTTACTATATATCAGTTGCTGATTCCAATATATCTAGCACTATTGAAAATTATGTACTAGTAGTAGATATATCATCACCCCTAGAATCACCAGTAATCCTATCTATCTGACCTATAGTATTACCACCAGTAATAGAAAAAGAAGAAGATATAATGAGCAACCTACCCCCAACCTT